>JXCR01031284.1:0-11989 GCA_002079205.1 Phalaenopsis hybrid cultivar | reverse complement strand
AGACGGGTTAGGTAAGGAAGATACTAGCTCTTACTCTAGAGTTCCCTCTTCTCCCTCCACCTGGGGGCTAACATCTAGTATCAAAAACTAAAACTATAAATCAAATTGAGGGCTTTAGCTTGTCACTTTAAAGTCCTCTAATTCTACTCCTTTTAAAGTTTATTTTCCTATTTATTTGCACTCAATCATCTGAATTACATTTTCATCCATACATCTCATGTGATTCTTACCATCTGTTGACTGAGATAATACCATCTCGGATCTTACATATTCTCACAACAAGTATTAACATCTTAATTGGTAAAATCAAGAAGTAAATGAAGTATAAGATTTAAAATCATCACAACTTCTTCCAACATTAAAAACTAATACTTCACAAAACTTCCATCCAATTCTTAATCACTTATCATTTTAAGGAAAAAGATAAAGAAAATTACTTAAAATTCATAGAGAAAACACAACCACACTTAAGTTTGAAAATAGAAATAATGTAAACAAAGAAGAAGTCTAAATTAAAATAAAATGTAGTANTAATACTTCACAAAACTTCCATCCAATTCTTAATCACTTATCATTTTAAGGAAAAAGATAAAGAAAATTACTCAAAATTCATAGAGAAAACACAACCACACTTAAGTTTAAAAGTAGAAATAATGTAAACAAAGAAGAAGTCTAAATTAAAATAAAATGTAGTCAAAAAGATAAAAACTTATCTCAAATCCTCTCCACCAAATTCTTGAAGTTCATTTGAGTCTCTTCTTTCACTTACAATACAAGCTACAACTTAAAATAAAAATAAAAGTGGGCAGCGACGATGAGCGTCAGTGGCGTATGAGTGTGATGTATGATGGTTGAATGGATTCTTTCTTATAATTTTCCAAAAGGTGTCTTGGTGTCTCTTCAAAATGTGTCCACATTTAATGAATTTTCTAGAAGTTGCCTCCTTTCAAAAGCTAATTGAATGAAGTTTTGTTTCCATTAACTAATTCCCACGTTTTCACCAAGGGTTGCTTCAAACAACTTTTCAAAAATTCATCCAAATTCTTTGAATCATCAAGTATCTGCTTATGATGCTTAAGTGCGGGGTACTAGGCACTTGGTGCAGCTTTCTGTTTCACTGGCGCCTCATTTTAATTTCACATCTTCTTCATTTNATCAATTATCTGCTTATGATGCTTAAGTGCGGGGTACTAGGCACTTGGTGCAGCTTTCTGTTTCACTGGCGCGTAAGCGCCAGTCCTGGCGCCTCATTTCAATTTCACATCTTCTTCATTGTTGCTCTAAATTTGATCATTTTTCACTCCTTTCACCATTTTTCATCCATTTAATTGTACCTAAAAGAAAAACATACAAATACATTTTATTAAAACGCAATATCTTAAAAATAAGTATAAAAATGTGTACATAAAAATTATATATTTTAGGTGTATCAGCGTCTTATGTGATTGGAATTAAAATACTTCGCGATAGATCACAATGATTGTTAAGGCCGTCTCAAAAAGCATATATCGATAGAGTTCTTAAGAGATTCAATATGAAAGGGTGATTTGCAAGTGTTGCTCCAATTCAAAAATGAGACAAATTCAGTCTTATACAGTGTCCAAAAAATGATTTAGAACGTAAATAAATAGAAGAAATTCCTTATAAATCTATTATTGGAAGCATAATGTATGCTCAANTCTTAAAAATAAGTATAAAAATGTGTACATAAAAATTATATATTTTAGGTGTATCAGCGTCTTATGTGATTGAAATTAAAATATTTCGCGATAGATCACAATGATTGTTAAGGTCGTCTCAAAAAGCATATATCGATAGAGTTCTTAAGAGATTCAATATGAAAGGGTGATTTGCAAGTGTTGCTCCAATTCAGAAAGGAGACAAATTCAGTCTTATACAGTGTCCAAAGAATGATTTAGAACGTAAATAAATAGAAGAAATTTCTTATAAATCTATTATTGGAAGCATAATGTATGCTCAGACTTGTATCAGGGCAGACATCAGCTTTGTTATCGTGATGTTGAATAATATGTTTTCTTCTTTCTTCTTCTTTTTCATGATTGTTTGAGAAGTTTTATAATCTTGTAAGGTGAGATTGAGGGCATATTCATGAGAGTGATCCATGAAAATTTGAATTAATCGGAGAGGACCGCGATGTATTTCAAGGACTGATTGGCTCTATATTGAGTTTTATGTATTACTTGTGTTGTCTCCTTTGCCCTAAATAGCAAATTTTTTGCTTTCTTTCGTCATGCATTGTAACAAATCTTGTTTCGTACTCTTTCAATGTAAGTCTTGTCATTTTCAAGTTGTGGAGTTTGTGTTTCCCTCGACGCCTCTTTGGTGCATAAATTTTTGATATTGATGTGTTAACCTTGCAATCGTAATTTAATTTTGATCAAAAGCAATAAGAACGTTAAAATCTCTCATGAACTATAACATTTATTCATAGTGTAGTGGACCAAGTGGGTTGATCACAAAATTTTGGTAGAATAGACATATTCTAGTAATATTTTGCAACATATCTAGGGGATCAGAAGAATCATAGGAAACACCATAGGATTAAGCGAAACTTAACTTTATGGGTTTCTGATTCTTCTTTTAACCTAAACATAGGTTTTATTTCTGGTTCTCAACAATAGTGTGGTTCCATAGAAAAATCTCAAGAAACCACTTGAAAGGTATCATAGGAGTACAAATCTTGCTTGTCTAAAAAACTCAGCATTTTTTCCTAATATTTCTATTTACTGCCGCTTTAGGACTTTTAGATTCATCTCTTGAATTCAACCACTTCAAACTAGACTTATCAGTTTAGTAAACTAGAACTTTTCCTATTAGAAATATTTTGGTACTATCCTTGTGGGATCGATACGTAGACTCTTAGACTGCGTATTACTTGACACAAATACTTGTGTGATTGATTGACTTACTTCGCAGTATGTTTTGGTCATCACAGATGAAAATAGGATGAACCCATCTGGATATGTTCAGAAAGAGAAGATATAATTGAAAGCTCTATCGAACGGGTGAAATTCAATAGTGCAATGATGGAATTTGACATCATCTGATCTGTGTCAACCCCATAAAAGTTGAAGATGGCACACAAATCCTTACACAAAATAATTTAGAAACCTAGCCAAAGTTTATCACTATATAGCACTAGCTCATTTAAGCTAGAAGTATTCACCCGCTTGTCCTGACTGACCATACGAAGACAAACAAAAGGGTTGAAAACATAACTCAATTAATACTTAGTAATGCCATTTTTTATCAACCTTGATAATCAGAAAAGCTAGCAGCTGCAAAATCCATTGATGTCCAACGACGTGGAGCTATGTCATACAAGCGAAAATTTAAGAGGTTGTGAGAGAGAAGTAGACAAATAAAGTGCTTTTGTCACTATTACCGCCCATTTTATAGGTGAAAATAAATCTCAACCTTAATTAAGAGGGTAAAACTAACAAATTACATGACAAGAAGAGCGGAAATAAAAGAATTCATTTTATTAATAAAATAAATTGATACAATGAATTTGTCGTCATGACTCAGCCCGAACGAAGTAACTAATATAAGGGAACGATGCAACCTCAGTTGAGAAATGACCCAACCAAAATATCCAACAAAATAGAAATTCTCTCAGACATAATGATCCAACCTATTGGAATCAGCTTGAGCTTGAGAAGTTTGATGCTTGTCACACAGATTCACAGGTTCTCAGTGAAGGAGAAATGACATTTGTTTCATCACATTTATCTCCTTTTTAAGCCTTGTCACATAAGATGATAAGGCGATCACCTGCAAACCTTGTTGAATATCAGCATCACATGCAAAGAAACATTCAATTTCATCCAAGTGGAGGGCCAACACTACGATCTGCCTGGACCCTCTCAACACTATCCTTGCATATCTCAGAATGAATGCCCTTAGAATGATTGTCTCCCCTATCCTAGCTGGAAAGTCCCTCATCTCCTCATGTTGCTTGTTTTCCTTCTCTCGATGACACGACCAGAGCTTTGTACAAACTTAAAAAATATAAATTTGGAACATTAAAAAAATCAAATAAGCTGAGGATGCTATCAATTTTTCATGAGCTCAAAATATCTAGACTTTGTAACATCTCAGATATTGTCGTTCCCCTGGTTGAACTTTCAGTGGTAATAGAAGACACTAGGTACTTGGCTGAAGGCTCCAATCTTTTGGCATGGCAGAAGTTGTGACCACCTGTTGGGTAGATTGGCTTCGATCTGGATGACTAGATCTGCATTCTTTGGGAATGCCCTAGAAGAGCCTACCTTATGCGGGGGTGAGACTATCCTCCTCTTCATCACCACCTTTTTCCTTTGATCGCCCTCATGATTTTGTTCCTCAAATCTCCGAAAGTAACTTGTGAATCAAAGTACTGTTTGAGATATCAATTTGAGACTTTGTCATCTTATCTATTGAAAATCTTCACAAGACGGAACAAAGGTAACAAAGGAAAAAAAAAAGTGATCAAGATTTATGTTGAATATCAAGGGATAGTTCGAATCATGCAAGTTTATGGAAAGATGTCTACATCCCATACATATCAATTAGTTGCACGAAAATCAAAAGAGTACACACCATTAGCCATTTGTTGGCAACTACTCACTCATTGTACTTAATTCTTGAGTTCTAATCATCACACAACTAATGAATGTATAAGATAATCAAGAAACTAAATATATATAATCCAAATGCCCTTGAGAGGATCGGTTACAAGAAAGGCACTTGTCGACAATCAAAGCGTATAAAGTTGCCTCAATGATAATTCATGACTGGGCTATCAACCAAAAAAATGGATTGATCACAACTCAAGACATCAATTGGGCGACCGACTCAAGGGTGGAGAAACAAGAAAGCCTGGTAACATCAGAGTAGTTGAACAAGAAAGGGCGGCCCAAAGACCGCCAGTCACAAGTTGGTCAACTCCTATATCACTTAGAAGAAACCAATCGGCGGAAGGACAAAACATCTATTAATTGTTATTTGTTGACTATACACCGAGAAGTGATCAATAAGGATTCAACTACTTGAAATTAACAAGGGTGTAATTATCGTTTTACGATATTTATTAGATTTTTCTATAAATAGAGGAGGGCTAAATGAAATAGGAGAAGATGGAACAACATTCAAAAAAATACTTTATTTATTTACCCCTTTTACTCCCTCCCTCCTTTTAGGCTTTATTCCTTGGGTGTGACTCAAACATATTTGGCTTCAACAATATCCAACATCTAATAAATGAAATCATGCATATGCCTAAAATAATATTTTACTTTTCATAAGTTAAAATTGTGATATTTTTTATGTTATAAAAAGGATTTGAGTGGTATAAATGAAGAGTAAAATTTAGCCTTTAGATATGTGAATACATAAAAATTAGGTGGTATGTATGTAAATGCCCATATTTACAAACGTTTTATAGTTATTGTAAGAAACAATAATATGCGCATATAATCTATTTTTAGAATATTAACTGTAAAGTATAAATATATCACATTCTGATAAAAATAGTCGGAAGCTCTTNAAAATTAGGTGGTATGTATGTAAATGCCCATATTTACAAACGTTTTATAGTTATTGTAAGAAACAATAATATACGCATATAATCTATTTTTAGAATATTAACTGTAAAGTAAAATATATCACATTCTGATAAATATAGTCAGAAGCTCTGACTAAAATCACACCATAAAACAGTAATATATTGAGCAGCCTGGTCATTCTGCTTAGACGTATGAAACGAGCACGGTTGATGGCGTGCTTATCCTAAGGATAGGCCTGTCAAAAAAGCTCGTTGTCCGCGAACAACTCGTGTTCGACTCATTAAATAGCTCGCATTCGGCTCGTTCGCTAAGTAAACGAGTTGAACACGAACAAATTTTTAAAGTTCGAATTATAAACAAGTTNTGAGCAGCCTGGTCATTCTGCTTAGACGTATGAAACGAGCACGGTTGATGGCGTGCTTATCCTAAGGATAGGACTGTCAAAAAAACTCGTTGTTCGCGAACAACTCGTGTTCGACTCATTAAGTAGCTCGCATTCGGCTCGTTCGTTAAGTAAACGAGTTGAACACGAACAAATTTTTAAAGTTCGAATTATAAACAAGTCAAACACGAACAACTATTTGTTCGCTCGTGTTTGGCTCATTTTAGCTCGAAACAAAATATTATTATTATTTAATAATATATTATATATATTATTTATATAATAATATATTGTATATATTTATATCTAAGCTTAAATGTTAATATTTTGTATGGTAATGTTGTTAGTGTATTCTTTTGCATATATTTGGTCCAGGTTCGAAATCAAATACTTTACATCTATTTCTTTCAATTTAATTTTAACAAACCAATTTCGAGCCAAACACGAAACAAACACGAACACAAATATTTAAATCAAGCCGAACACGAACACACTGTTCACGAGCTGATTTCGAACACGAGTTGTTTCGAGCGAGCCGGACACGAGCCAAGCCTAAGCTCGCTCAAGCTCGGCTCATTTACAGCCCTACCTAATACGAGACTATCTAACCCGGAGTTGTTTGGCTGCAACTTGCAAGTTTTTAATAATTTTAGAATTCAGATATTTTAAAATTATAATATAAAAAATTTAACAGAACAAACGCGTGCAAACGGAATAATGCTCAATTTGGAAATTATAAGAAATGACCTTTCTGAAGCATTTCAGATTCCTTTGCCAAAAATAATTTATTTCTTATCAAAAATCTGAAAATTTATATCAGAATATTTACATCCATACAACCTAATTCCAAGGTATTTCAATATCTAACACCAAATCTTCAATTTTTACATGTCATTTTACATATGCAATGAAAGATATACTTAAATTTTTAAATAAACACTCTCTAAATACATCAAATCAAACACCTCTGCTCGGCACGAGAATTTTTCATAATGTCATCACGTGTGCTGCATCGGGCCCACCTCATGAAATATTCAAAATGTGATTTTTTTTTTTACGAGAGTTATTGAAATGGAACCGTAGAGGTTATTAGNCTAACACCAAATCTTCAATTTTTACATGTCATTTTACATATGCAATGAAAGATATACTTAAATTTTTAAATACACACTCTCTAAATACATCAAATCAAACACCTCTGCTCGGCACGAGAATTTTTCATAATGTCACCACGTGTGCTGCATCGGGCCCACCTCATGAAATATTCAAAACGTGATTTTTTTTTTACGAGAGTTATTGAAATGGAACGTAGAGGTTATTAAAGCAGTTCACCGCGCAGAGTTATTGGGAGTTTCTTGCGACATTATTGAAGGTAATACCACAATAACATTGAAATAATAACCCAATAACCTCGAAATAACATCGAATTTGATAGATTTGAACTGAATTCGATATTATTTCGGGGTTATTAGGTATTAATTCGGTGTTATTGGGGTATTAACTCCAATAACGTCGCAATAACCCAAAATAACCCTTCAATAACATATGTGATTCCACTTCAAAAACCCACTGCAATAATCCCGCAATAGCCCCCTAAATAACCTCCATGGTTCCACTTCAATAACCCCAAAAAAAAAAATGTTTTTAATATTTTATGAGGTGGGCTCGGTATAGCACATGGGATGACATATTATTGGATCCACATGCAGAGAGTTGTGTCCGCACTCGGTATGGAAAATTTTCCCATCAACACCCTCATAGGATGCCAGCAATAGAAAGATCCTTGTGAAAAAATACAGCTGGGAATTATTAACTGACATTAGAAGAAATAGAATAATAGACAAAGTCACTTTGTCAGAACTAGAAAAGCAATGCCATAAAAAAGAGGAAAAAAAATTCAATCATACTCTGATGTACAAATATATGCGGTTACATCAATATCAAGATATACAATCAACAATTCCTTCACAATGGAAACCGCTTTATTAAACTTGAACTTCTACCAATGGAAGCTTTGTTGCCACCGCATATATACACGCAATATGCTTTAAAGGTTATAAACTTAACCAAAAATCACTTCACCATTCAATGACTTCAACTATGCAAAAATCCCACAAACTGATGAATTTTACTCGTTTTGAGAATTGAGGAATCATTTGAATCTTCACACTTTTTCAAAAAAATTGAAGTGAGAGGACCATTCTGTGTAGAAATAATGAAATTGTCAAAAAGTGGAAGACTAACTTTTAAGTATGAGTTTCAATGATGCCTTACTGTTAGTTTACAACTGTTTTCAGCGCCCAGAACTACCGTTCTTTTTAGCTTCTAAGGACGATCCATCTTTCAGTGCTTCTCGAGCATCGTTCTCCATTCCGAGAGCGAAAAGGGCAGCAGATTGTAGATAGAATGCAGTTGGCCATGTTGGACATATCAGCAAGGCCTGCATTGCATCATTAAGTGCTTCCTGTGGTTTGTCATTCATCAGGTAGGATAGGCTGCGACGAGCGAATACAGTTGGAGATAACATGGTTCCAACATCAATGAACTGCATGAATGATAATTTCTCTATGAGAGCCCTATAATTAAATATCAAAGAAATGCACCATTAAGTTCAATTAAACTTTTCAAAAATAAATACTAAATTCATGGGGCATTTACATACATACCACCTAATTCATATGTCTTATGTATCAAACACCTAAACTTTGACTTTTATATTTATACCATCCAAATCTTTCGAATCACATAAAAAATACCACCATTTTAACTTTTAAAGAGTGAAATACACCTTTTCATGCTCAGTTAAGACTGAATTGTATGTAAAAATTGAAGCTTATGTGTTTGCTATATAAATACGTAGGAATTGGAGGTATGTAAGCAAATCTTCCAAAATTCATTCCAGCATATTGTTGGACACAATTATTTGCAGCAGTGATTATTTATACAATGCCATTTTAATTGGTTTCCTGACCTGATTTTATATCAATTGAATTCAACGTACTACCGCCTATTTTGGTGCCTTGATTGTGTTGAATCCTATTTTTGAATTCCAGAGGAAATCTATATTTGTATGGGTGGTGCCGATATACACACTATGAATGGAGTCTTCAAATGGACGCATAAAAAGCTATAAGACCATTTTGCATGGAAATTACATTAGAAATAAGAACTCCACAAAATCGAAAAAAATATACAAATTACTTTTAGCAGTGTTAACAGAAGAAATGTAAGAAAGTTTCAGGCTATGAACATGAACACTTTATAAGAAAATATACAATTCATAAACTTAAGAGCAGAATAAGGGAGAATAATAGAAAATTTATCCCAAATTATATACACTTCTAAAATGATTTACTAATATTATTTCGTAATGATCATCATATGCTGAAACAGGATTAGAAATGAATATAACAGGAATGATTATTACGCTGTTATGAAGATATATCATCTTCAAAAACGATTACTGGCAATAAGACTTTTAAGTTCGGAGTTAAATGAATTTTTAGTACTCCTGTTCACGTGAGGGCTGAGCAGGACACTGGACCGGTTCGTTCCAGGTTGAGGGAGGGCAGAATGAATTTTTAGTACTCCTATCAACATGAGGGCTGAGCGGGACACTAGACCGGTTCATTACACGTTGAGGGAGGGACGACCGGTAGGCCCTCCTTAGGCCTAGGAGTGCCGCCCAATTGGAGTGGGACCCACTCATAGAACTAGTAGGTCTATTTAAGTGTTTATTTGATGTTTAGAGTTTAGTTTTCAATTGATTTGAGTTTGTAAAGCCGCTGGCTCCTCTTTTCCCTATCCAGGGTTGTATCCTAGGCAAAATGGTGCTCCAGTTGTACCTTGGTCTCCAGGTTGTGTTTATCCTTCTTATATCTTTCCCCCATCCTTTCCCTATCGCTCTCAAACCCCCTTCACTATTTTTCTACTGTCGTCGCCCAGAAAGGCAGCAGCTGTCTTGCTGTCCTTCCCATCTTCCTTGTTGCCGCCACCCGAAACAACCTTCCTTCGGCTGTACCTGCTTGACCCCTGCAGCCGCCACCTAGAACCGCCAGCACCACAGACAGTTCTGACCCGTCTCTTTGCTGCTGCTTCCCCAAACAGCCCTCCCACAGCAATTCCTTCTGCTTGTTTGCTGTCCGGACTCTTGGAAATAATCGTCTTGCCATTTCCAGCTTGCTGTCCGGACTCCTGGAAGTAATCTTCCACCTCCTTGCCACCACCTCGGAGGTCCAAACCCTAACTGGCACCACCTACACCCTATTCCCTAATATTTCCCGTTGTTATTTGCTTTCAGTTTGTTGTATTTTCAATTACTGACTTCTATAAAATTACTAGTGATTGTGTTCCTCCTCACCTTAGTTCCATAACAATTCCAATATCACCCATTGGTTTGCAATACAAGAAAATATAATTAAATACAACTTAAGAGATAACCATTTTCCAAATACAGTCAGTAAGTAATTTCCAAGGACAAAAATGTGGAAGCTGCATATTCCAAATAATTAAAATAAACATGCAATTAAATGAAATAAAAAGGTGACCTGAGTGTAACACTCAATTGCAGTATTCAGGTCTTTATGCCGGAATGCAGTATCGCCCTTTTTCTTTGAGTTCAAAGTCTCTTGCATTTGATTGGTCCACATTTGAAAGGAAAGCTGGAAGAAGTTGACTAAATAATCAATAAAAAAACATAGAGTACTGATTGTTTACTACAAAATATAATGAGATTGCTAAAAGGAAAAGTAATCATTTTGTAAATTGCTAGATCCACTAGCATTGTTCCAAAATACTCTTGGGAGACTCGTTTCACCTCATGAAAGGAGCAAACTATACCCAAAAGCCATCAAATTAATCTTTTTATTAGTTACTGACCTAAACAATAGGAGTACAAATGTTATCATTTAAGAAAACAAATATTTCAATACAATAGATGTAACATTTTTTTGTCAAAAATCAACCCATCTTTTCGAAAGATCATATTTAGAATGAGATTGAAAATTCAATTTGTATTTATCCTAATATTGCATAGCTTATATCTCTCCCTAATCTCACCGAAACTTGGTCATAATGCCACAAGAAAAATTTTCGAGTTCACATACAACAGGCTAAAGAAGAAAGGCATGGTTTATATCAAACATCACACGCGCGCGCGCGCACACATAGATATCTATATATATATATATAATAATAATAATAATAATAATAATAATAATAAAATTCAAGCATTCCTCCTTAACAATAACACACGCCTAAGCCATGTTTTGAATATTCTTCACAAGCTAATTGATTCTAACCTTAAAATCCGAATTGCCCATAAGACCTTGCACAGAATATCAAATCAATGAGTACATATTTTATGACAACCTATCTACTAAGTGTTATGCCCGTACAACAAATCCTCTTAATGTTGAAATCCCTAAACAAAATTCGGGAAAAATTAAAAATATCAGAACGAAGAGATATTCGCATAAGCATTTTAAAAGAATGTCTTATAAAAACTCTTAATTTTGCCAAAAAAGAAAGAAACATACTGGTTTAAAAAATAGATTTAATAAAAAATATAATGCCAATGGGAGCATGAAAAGATTAAAAGTTAGAATAGTTGCAAAAGGGTCTACCAGAACTTAATTCATTATAAAAATAAAAATAAAAAATAAAAATAATTAAAAAAAAACTTTACACGAAGTTTAAATTTGACTCTTTTAGATCATTCTCCATCTTACTGTGAATCTTGATTGGCTCTATCACTAACTAGGTATAAAAAATGCTTTCTAAATAAATTTTTTGAAGAAGCACATATAAATATTTCTGTTAGATTTTAGAAGGTGACAACAAAAGTGCAGTANCATATTTTATGACAACCTATCTACTAAGTGTTATGCCCGTACAACAAATCCTCTTAATGTTGAAATCCCTAACAAATTCGGGAAAAATTAAAAATATCAGAACGAAGAGATATTCGCATAAGCATGTTAAAAGAATGTCTTATAAAAACTCTTAATTTTGCCAAAAAAGAAAGAAACATACTGGTTTA
>JXCR01031282.1:0-11217 GCA_002079205.1 Phalaenopsis hybrid cultivar | reverse complement strand
GTGCACGGCGCGACGTATAGAATTTGTGGGCACTCGTGACATCCAAAAATTGATGCCAACAGACTCGGCTCGGAAATTCCATTTGATCGATCTGGAAAATAAAATCAAGGATTAAAAGTTCCAGTTCATCTGAGGTGTCTGCGAGGACTGGCGAGAAGGCCGATCGGAGAACCATACAAGAAGAAGGGAGTCCCGCAGCGGGTCTTGAGGCTTGCTACAACTATCACGAGTATACATATGCTGGTCATTCAATGCACTGAACACATGACAGTGAATCGGGTTCTAAACCCCACCCTGTTCAGTGCAATGACTTTTGCGCTATGAGTCGCTACTGATGAGGCGGAGGAGAAGAGGCAGATTAAAAAGGTTGCGTGGTTGTCATGGAAGGAGCCTAGGAACAGGAAGGGCACCTTTTCTACCTCCAAGAGGGAAGGGGAAGAGGAATAAGACGATCAGACAGACAGAACGATCCCAGGTTTGGAATTAATTCATTTTTTTTTCTGAAACCAATTTAGTCATTCAAAATACTGTCACCGGTGAATTGATTTTGATCGAGCGAAAGCCATCTTTGATGAACTTAAGGAATTCGAGGTATGAACACTAAGAGGAGCCGATGCCTAGCATCATTGGATCAGATGTCGAGGGATCCTCCCAGTGGCCATTGATCCAGGGAGCTTCCCTACCATCTTCCCTGGGATCTATTCTTGCTGAAAGAGGGGAAGCCAGCCAACCTTCTCTACGGTTGTCAGCTACACCTGCAGAATGGGATGAAGAGGAAATCCTGGAGGTCAGCCCGACTGATGAGGAGGAGCTTATGCTGGTTTTTGCTCCAGAGTGCAGGTAGGGATTTCCTGAAGAAGAATAACGTCAGAGGAATGTCAAAGCTCTTGCCCAAGATTCTAACGCTCCTCTCCACTTACCTCCCAAGAAGAGACAGAGGGAGATAAGGATTACCATAACTCGCCACAGAAGAAGTGGCTGAAGGTATTTCTCAACTCAGACTCCAATTTTTCCCTAATAAACGTCCCGAGGGACTTGTTCCCACAAGCAAGCCCGGGGACTTATGAATATGCCTCGACCATCGCCATTGTACTTTGGTCGGAGGGCCTTCATAAATTCTTGAATAACCTATGGCCCAGAGACCTCTGTCACATGATCAACTAGTATCAGTCGCTCAGACTCGCAAATGTCTTCTTTGAATCTTGAAGTGAGAGGCAAAGCCTTGGAAGCAAAGATGAAGGCCAAAGAGTTCAAGGCATGGGCGAGAGCAGTCGAGGATCGTGCGGCCGTGGCAGAGGCTCGACTTGAGGATGCTGAGGCGGAGCTGGAGATCACATCAGAGTGGTAATAGGAGGAGAATGCTAAGCTGATAGAGCAGATGACTATAATGAAGAGAACGAAATAGTTTTCTGAGACTTAGGTTATACATTTGAAGACAGGTACTAGAGCGGTGATCGACCAATTCATTAGAGTTGGGATGGTTGATTCCAAGTGCCTGATGTTGTCGAGTTAAAAAAACTCTATGTTCCTTTAGCTTCAAAACACAGAAAGGAGTCTAAGGGAGATAATGTGGTGGACAATGGATCGTCCAGCACTCGGCTAGAAGACTTTAAACTTAGAAACTTTTCTTTTTTTTATCAAAAACAATGGAATCAATGTATAAATTTTTTTTTCAAAAATACATGTAGCGGAACAGTTATATGAATGAGATACAACCTTCTTTAGATTTTTATCTGTGTTGTTTCTTTACCTTTTATGACATGTCGCATTATTCACAAGTTTTTTTAGTCAATTTTGATATGATCTTCACCGACTCAAGTCTTGTAGTGTAACTATCCCTTTCACTTGGTCGTGTTATTATTTTGGACAATATCGATAATTGAGACTTAATTGCTGGGATGATTTGCGCAGTACCCTTCACGGAGTTTGTCGCTATTGGGCATGGAACCATCACCAGCCTTTCACTCGGCGAGTTTTAGAGATAGAATTTCCTTGCTTGAGTGATGAGTGTCAATTTTTTATTTATATGCCGATCAGACATTGTGATGTACTTGTCGATTGTTTTACATTATTGTCAACCGCTTAGACGGCATGCACCACTTGTCGATTTTTTTTTTTGGGTCTCATCTCTCAACTCAAGCAAACATGAGTTTTTGCTTGTTTGACTGGACCCAACTTTTCTTTTAGTCGCACTATTCCCTGTAGAAGGATAATCACCGATACCTTTTCAGGGTGGCTTTTTCGGTACTCTTCGCGGAGATGTTGCCGCTACTATGTGAGGAACCACCTCTGAAATTTCTTTCGGTCAGGACTTGGAAATTCAATTTTGAGATGTTTTGCATTTATGGCCGATCAGGTGTCTTAACTCTGTTGCCAGTCGGCTTCTTAGGATACTCCAGTTCCTCGAGTGTTGTCTCAATGCTAAATTGCATCAACCTCTCAAGTTCCGCGAGCATTGTTCGAATAATATGTTTGGTTTAAGGAAAGAACTTCTTGAGATCATCGCCACTCCATTTCTAGGGAACCTGTCTCTCGGTATATGTCTTCAGCTTGTAGGCTCTTGAGAAGACTTTTTGAGCGATAATGAATGGATCGTTCCATGTATGATTAAGTTTTCCGATTTATTGCCCTTATGTTGCTGGGTAGACTTTCTTCAGAACTAGGTTTGTCGGGTGCTAATATTTTCTCTCGGACATTTCTGTTGTAGTATCGAGCAATCCTCTTTGGTTTTTCTTGTCGGAGTGTTGCATTTGTTCAATTTTCTTTTATGAGGTTGAATGCGAGCATCAATCTTTTATCGTTCACCTTTTGCCAGTTGGTGAGGTTTTCATCATCAAATGCGGTGGTTGTGACGACTATCTGGCTACGGTTGTTATACTCCACGAACAACATTGCTTTATACTTTTGGGAAAGCATGTAAGGGATTTGTCGCTGATGATAGTGTCGTTCGGACGACCTATTGGACGAATGGAAGCAGGTTCGACCAATTGCCTTTTGCTCCTTTGACTTTCTTCCTTAGTTGGTTTAAGATTATCTTGTTGGCAGTCTTTGCTTGTCCATTCATCCAGAGATGATGTATATATACAAATTTTAAGTAAATTCCCTATCTTTAGCAAAAATATTTGATCCCTTGATCAACGAATTGTGTTCCATTGTCGGTGACAAGTACTAGTGGAAAACCATACTAATGGATAATGTTTGTCCAGATGATGTTCTGGATGGCATCTGCGGTAATTCGGGCATTGGCCTTTGCTTCTATTCACTTTGAAAAGTAGTCTACAACGACTTAAAAGGAATTTTTTCAACGATGTTGAGCCCCCAAATGAAGAAAGGCCGGAAACTAACAATTGGTTGCAGCTTGTGGGCCGGCTGGTGCTGTAATGGAGCATACTTATGATACTGCTCGCATCCTTGAAATTTCCTCTACATCTTTCATGAGAGTCGGTTGGTCAGAAGTAGCATTGCCTCTTAACACAATTTGCTAAAGTTTTTCCCCTGGAATGACTCCCACATTCGGCACCTGATGACTTCTACCACCTCATTTTCTTTAACTCATCTCAATAGTAGTAAAGTGGTTGATTTTTCGAAAAAGTTTGCCTTCGATTATAGGTTCTTATGTAGCTTTAAACTTGAATCTCCTTGGAACAGTTATTTCTTCAGGGATCTTTCCAGTTTCTAGATATTGGAAGTAGGGATCCATCTAACTCTTTGCATTCTCAGTTTCTACCTCTATGACATATGTTTCCTCAATGGCTGGTCGGAGAAGCCTCTGGGCCATCCTTTCTCTGAAGCAATGCTATTTTATAAAAGGTCGGTTACTTAATTTTCTTCCTGACTGATGTGTTCAATTTTGAAGTCCGCAAATTTCTCTATCTTTGCCTTTGCTTTGTTCGAGTACTTGATCATCATTTTGTCCTGGCTTCGAATTATCCGTTGACTTGATTTAACATCAATTGCGAATATGAATTCACCATTATCTATTAGACAACTATTTCGAAAGCTAGGTGTAGATCGACTATTAGTGCCTCATATTCTGCCTGATTGTTAGTGACTTTGGACTCGAGAAAAAAAGAATGGTAAAGATGTACCCCGATCAAATTACTCAATGCTAATCTGATCTTGCTCTAGCCTGAATCGAGGCTCCATCTATATGCAAGGTCCAGGTTTGGTTGCTAGTAGTAGTTCCTTCGCTCTGTTTGTTTTTTTCGGAGAAGTCTGCCAGAAAGTCTGTTACGACTTGAGCTTTAATCATTGTTCATGGAGTGTAGGTGATGCCGTATTCACTGAGCTCCGCAACCCACTTTAGGAGTCAACCAGAATATTTCGACCGAGTGAGCATGGGTTTAAGAGGGTGGTCATTATTGCCTAATCAAATGTGTCTGGAAATATGGTTGGAGTTTGCGAGTAGAGACAATTAGAGATAATATTATCTTTTTTATGATAGGTTACCTGACCTCAGCGGCTCTGAGAATCCCACTGGTATAGTAAATTAGGAATTGCTTTCCCATTTCCTCCCAAACCAAGATCGAACTGATAGCTTCAGATTCAACTTTCAAATGCAACCTTCGATTTTAGGCTTTGCATAAGCGGTGTTGAAGCTAGTGATTGTCTTATGTTTTGAAATGCTTGCTCACATTCAGTCGACCATTCAAAGCTCTTGGCTTTGCTTAGCGTTTTGAAGAATATTGCACATTTGTCCCCCGAATTTGAAATGAACTGGTTGAGTGCTGCAATCTGGAATATCAGTTTTGCACCTCCTTAGTGTTTCAGTGAGAGGGCATATTCAATAGTGCTTGTACTTTCTCCAAGTTGGCCTTGATACCTTCGAGAGTCAGGAGGCTTCTAAGGAATCTGCCCGTTAAAGCACCAAACACACATTTAAGTGGATTTCATGTTATATTTTCTGAGCTTTTGAAATGTATTTTTAGATCGTTTATATGTTGTTCGACCGACCGATATTTGACTAGGATATCATCTACATAAACTTCAATATTTGTTCCTTTTTGATTTGAAAAGATTACATCCATTAAATGCTGGTTAAGTAGCCTCATCAGTCCTTAGCCCAAACGACATTGCATCATAACAATACAGGCCTGTGCTAATGATGAATGTCGTCTTCTGTACATCGGTTGGATGCATCTTAATCTGATGATAGTCAGAGAAAGCGTCCAAGAAGCTCATTACTGAATGTCTGACTGCTGAATCAACCTGAGCGTCGATCCTCAGCAGGGGGTAGCTGTCATTTGGGCAGGTGGAGCTTAGGTTTGCGCACATTATTCACTTGCCGTTTGACTTCTAGACCATGATCATATTGGAGACCCAGGTTGGGTATTGTATCTCCAAAATGTAGGCGGCCTTTTTGAGTTTCAACACTAATGTCATGACTGATTTTCTCATCTTTTGTTTTATCAGTAGGGCGTTTGGATTGATGTTCGAACGATGACACACGACATCAATCAGGATGGCTAACATTTTAGCAGCTGGCGATGCAAAAACACCCCGTTGCTCGTGGAGAGTTTGGATCAATAAGTCTTTGTACTCTGCATCAAAAGTTTCACTAACTGAGAAAAATTTACTCAACTCTTCGTTGGCGTCAGAAATCTCTATAATGACTTCATTGGTCTTGAGGCTTCTATCTCGTTGGTTCTGGATGTCAAACAACTACTGTCCATGTTGCCGAGTGCTCAGTGGTAGCACGTCCGGGACTATTCCAGATTCCCCCAAACGGTAACTATCTCCCCATCACATGAAAACCTTATCGCAATGTGTTATATGGAAACCACGACTCTGAAGTCGTTGAGTGGTAATCGACCGAAGATAGCATTATAAATGGGAGGCGCCTCAACCAACAAAAAGTCCATATCGGTAAACTTATTATCACCTTCCCCCTATGTGATAGATAGCCCAATTATTCTCAAGGTTTCGTTTTGTTCACCAGAAAAATCATAGAGCGGTCCGATCGGTGCCACCAGCTGGTCAACTGATAACTGCATCTTATCGAATGTTGACATGAACAAGATATTTTTTGAATTGCCAGTGTCGACCAAATCACTATGCACCTGGTAGTTGTTAATCATTGTCGTGATCACAACGAAATCATTTTACAAATCCGCATCAGTAAAAATAATCGATGGATAAAACTTTTGTTTCGAAGCAAAAACGACTGAACAAAGTTCTCCCTTTTGGAGCCTTTCATAGTCGGCCTTCTCGACAGAGTCTCTTTCCAGGATTGCTGGCATTATCCCACGATGTGCTTAGCATTGGCTTGGATGGTTTCTTCAGAGGCTTTCTTCTATCGAGGCTTTCTTCTGCCTTTGGGTTGATGCCTCTACGCCATGAACTTCCTGAGTTTCTCGGCCTAGATCAACTTTTAGACTAGGTTCCAGAGGTGTCTATACTATTCTATTTCATGATTATGGTACTTGTGGTATTTACAGAACTTGTTTTTGTTTAGGAGGAAAGCTTCGGCTCTCAATTGGTGGAGCCTTTTTTTATTACTCCTTATCTTGTATAGCTTTCACTAACTCCACCATTGAAATTCTCAATTGAGTGGGTTTCAGTGTTCCTCGGCTGCCCAATGATTAGTCGTTCTACCGACTTCATCACGAAGCGGTCTATTGACTTCACGTTTGGCCCATGCGCCATCCTTCGGCCTCGACCCATCATCTGAGGCGCTCTTATGCGAGTGCCAGTCAAATTGTTCACCTTTCTGGTAATGTTGTTGAACGTACTCCTCCGCCGCGATGTAGTGATTGGTTAACTCCAAAAGTTTAGCTAGGCAGTTGGGTTGTCGTAAACCCATAAAAAATTTAAATCATTCACTCTTTAGCCCTTATGCCAGGGCAACTTGTGCTATTGCTGGCTCCAAATTTCACACTTCCATCATTTCTTTCTAGAACCGAGTGATATATGCTCGAAGGCTCTTATTCGGCCCTTACTTGACGTGCCACAGGGCATGCGAGTTCTTGTGAGCTTCTGGGCTCTAGCGAACTTCGTCGTGAACATCTTCTTGAATTCGCTGAAGGAGGCGATAACTCCTGTCGGGAGGACATTAAAAAACTTCTCAAGTACAAAATGACGAACATTTTAGTGCGTCAGAAATTTTGAGAAAACATACGGCCGACGCAAAGGAGTATGTGGTTGGCCGGATCGCCCTGACCCATGTAGGATTCCAAAGATGGAGCATTGGACTTCTCCGGGGGTTTAGCATCAGAGATCTTCCAAGAGAATGAATTCTCCGCCTATTATTAGACCTCTATTCGCCTGAATCTTGGTCTGACCCTTGGTGTAGACCCAACACCATCTTGTTACTTGGATTCTTCAATTATTTCTGCCCCCTTGAGCCTTTTGATGGCCTTCGGGTTCAGGTTCTTCTTGAGGGTTTGGTTTTTGAGGAGCCTGTACTCTTCCCTTGTGTAGCGCGCGGGTCAATTATGCCATTTGACTCACTATTTAATCTCGAAGTTCTTGAATTTGTTGTTATAAAAATTCTCTCACAAACTCCATCTCGAGGTTTCTCCCAAATGAATTCATTTTACGCGGCGTGCTCTTCTTCTTGATGATGACATGATTTACGTTCACCGCATATTTTGGGATGTTGGATCTCAATATTGTGTAGATCACACATAAGGTATAGAGAATTTGACGGACGAGAGTAATAGAGAGAGAGAGATTGAAAGAGGGGTTAAGAGCGTAGTAACACAAGTTTTGAGATAGCAAATTCAGTAGTCCCAGGAGTATCTAGTGTAAAATTACATGTCCATCACTATTTTAATAGAGACGTTACAAGTTCTTATGACACATTTTTACATTAATACCAGACTCTGATATTCTTTCATATTCGTAACTGACGTCAACACCATTTGATATCCATAATTGCTTGAAGATTGACATTTAATGATTCGTTACACATGTCAGTGAGTCGGCTGAAACCTTTGGTCGGCCAACATACATTCGGTTAGCTGGAAGATCATCGATCGTCCTTCTTAATGGAATCCTGAGTAGAGGGGCTCTCCTGTCGTAAGGGTGAACTTATATTGTTAAGCAAAGGGTATATTATCTTAATTTGACGGGTAGCTCTTCTTAGTTAAGGGGCTTCTCAGAGGATTAGAAAAGTATTCTACATGATGCACTTTGGTCGCCTCAGTGAAAAGTTCCAGAATCAGTTGAGGGAGCTGGTTATGAATGAGTGTCCCTTAGATTATGTGTCATGTATTCTTTCATTTGGCCATGCTTCCGTTTAATCGGTTCATAGTTTCAACCAAAGGAAACGATACTTGTTGTTCCTTTTTTTAGCTATCCCAATGCAGCACTTTGATATCCATTAAGCGAGACCCATTGAATTTCTTCGAGATTCGTGTGGTTATATTTTTTATGTACATAATTGAAGTTTTTATGTATAGTTCTTTGAATTATAGTGGTTTCTCTCGGGGGGTTCTTTGTCCTACTCATTCTCAATCCAGGGCCTATCTCTAAGAACATGATCAGGTGGTATAGGAGCTGTCATAAAACTTGTTTAGTGACCATTCAACATAACTTTGCCTTGGCCAAATGATCTGTTATGTTAGATGTTAATACCTCTTTTGTTTGTGGGAAGGATAGTAAACTTATCTAGGTACTTTAGTAACTGTTGAAAAGTGATCCAGAATTTGAAGGCTTATGAAACCTGTAGAAATTATCGATGGGTTAGGTTTCTAGGGAGGGATTGATTCTTGTAATCTACCCGAGAGGAGGAATATGATGAGTCAGCAGCTTTGCTTCTTGGAACCCCTGCCTTTGGATTTAATCAGATGCCATGGAGAAAGAGAAACTCTGTTATGCCCCTTGATTTAGAATTAGATAGAGGGAGAGAGATTGAGGAGAAATAACATTCAATTGCTGAAGCTTAATTTTTTATTCTTAGGCCTCCTGTTTATATAAAACTAAGAGTCAGTTCATTTTTTTCACCATCATAACTAAGTGCATTAATTTATGAATTTTTGTCCTTAATTTCTTTCATTCAATATTCGGATACTCATTAATCATTAGAATACTACCTTGGATTTCTCCCCAAGGGCTCGTCGAGCTAACTTTTTGGTTATCTAATCTCCTATTCTATTATAAACTTGACTGTGTTTAGCAATAAATTCATGAACAAGTTCCTATAGCGAGCAAGTACAGCAAAATATAGAAACAAGATAAAAATTTATGGTGGTTTGGTTGTATCTCGAGCTAATGTCCACCACTAGGCTCTTGGGAATTCTAATAACCATCTTTGCCAATTGTGAATGCCAAAGTCAATCAGCTTGAAATTCCTAGTTTTCAAGGATTTTAAAATTAAATATATGTGAAAATTAAAATCTCAAGACAAAGCTCAAGCCTCAAAAGATCGTGAACACTTCTAACGTACACCTGAAAGAGTTTATGCAAATGAAAGCTCAAGTGGTGAAAGAAAGAACCTAAGCACAAGAAGCATAGATAAGAAAGGTCAAAGTTTTGAGCTTAGAGTGGATATTGGAGCAAGGGCTCAGGGATTAATATAATCAATGTTTTTGAAGATTTAAGCTTTTTGTAGATGAGATGGAGCCAAGTTGAGATGGATAGGCTGCCCAAGGAAATGGTGGCAAATTCAAATTTAATCTTTTCAATGAGAGCATCCAATGCCTTAATCCAATTAAGTTTGGAAACTAAAACAAGTTAGTGGCTATGTAGTTCCTTAACCAATAGATATGAAGATTCTTTGAAATAAGGTATCAAAAATAGTGATTCAGGGACTTTATGAGCAGCGAAACCATGGATAAAAAAACTATAAAAAGCGTAAAGTAGTGATTCTTGCTAATATTTGATTGGTCAGAACTGACCTGCCTCAAAATTGACTGTTCAGCGAAGTCAGGGAGTTTGGGGTGAGTTTTCTTAACAAGTGATTGAAATTATATGATTAATGTCATTCATATTTTTATCCCAACTACCTACATCTTTTTGATAGTTAAATTTTCTTACAAGCATAAAGTTCATGGTTTTTTGAAAAGGAACTGTTAAATTTTCTTACATTTGTGATAGAAATTTTGGAGGAATCACCACTCATAAAGTTCATGGTTTTTTGGTCATAGTCAAAGAACCCTAGATCTTTTTGATATAGTGGGGTTTCAAGCATTGCTTGCTCTGAGCTCAATTTCTAGTGCAATTACATTCTATCCCATTTTAACAACCTTCAGCAATGCTGCCTTGTGAAACTTACATCCTTAATTTAGTTTAAATATTAATTGAAGGCAATTTCACTAGCTTGCAAAAATCTTTGGAAAACTTTAAAACCTCATTAAATTTAGGTGCAACAAAGTGAATTGTCCAAAAATTAACAAAATTATTCACATTTAAAAAAGCAACACTTGATGAGCCTTTTGTTGGAGATGATTTCACTCTTAGTAGGCTTGGATTAGAAGTTTTGAATCTCTTGCTCTCTCTTTCATAGTAGGGCTCACTCACTCTCCAATATTAGTAAATAACTTAAGGAACATGGATCAAGGCCTTGAACTATTGAATCAATTTTTCAACGGCCCTCAAATTGTAATCCTTGTACTTCTCTATAGTGTTTTTAGACCCTTTTTAATTTTCCACTATTTTTTGATTTATTCTTATTTCGTAATGCTTATTGGATATGAATATATACCTCTCCTCTTCTCTAAAGAAAGAACAATAAAATTTTCATTGTTTTCTCTATTGCTTTACTTTCTATATAGCATTAGAGCGAGATTAGAATTTTTTAACTATTATTTTCTCTCAACTGAAATATGGAAATATTTAAGAGATTTGAGAGTTTTTTTGTTACTAAACTTTTTAGTATTATTTTTAAAACTAAGAAAATGCATGCGGAGTTAAGGAAGTGTATTTTGGTCCCTATTTTTAAAATTAAAGGTGATGCACAAGATTATGCAAATTATAGATGAATTAAGTTGATGTGACATACTTTAAATTATGGAAGAGAGTAATTGATCATAGATTAAGACGTGATACAAATATTTCTCATAATCAATTTGGATTTATGTCTGGCTTGTCTACTATGGAAGCTATACATTTATTGAAAGGTTTGATGGGGAAGTACAGAGAGAGTAAGGAGGATGTATATATGAATTTTGTTGTTTTAGGACAAGCAATAAGGTCCCGATAGATTTCTTTTTGCAGAGTTCTAGAGAAGAAATGTGTTGATATGACTTATATTCAAGTCATTAAAGATATGTATAC
>JXCR01031281.1:3632-43700 GCA_002079205.1 Phalaenopsis hybrid cultivar | reverse complement strand
TAAAGAAATTCAATGGTGGAAATCAGTAGGGTCTGATGATATCCCTATTAAAGTATGAAAATATCTAGGAGATATGAGAGTTTCTTGGCTTACTAAACTCTTCAATATTATTTTAAAATATAAAAAGATGCCCGAGGAGTGGAGGAAGAGTATTTTGGCCCCCAGTCTTAAGAATAAAGAGGATGCACAATAGTGTGCAAATTATAGAGGAATTAAGTTAATGTCATACTTTAAAATTATAGAAGGGTAATTGAACATATTGTAATTGAACACAAGTCAATACGCTCTACAAAGATTTCTCATAATTAGTTTGGATTTAAGCCGGGTATGTCTATTATGGAAGCTATAAATTGATTGAGAGATTTGATGGAGAAGTACAAAGAGAGTGAGGAGGATCTACATATGATTTTTATTGATTTAAAAAAAGCTTACAATAAGGTTCCAAGAGAAGTTTTTTGGAGAGTTATAGAAACGAAAGGTGTTGATATGACTTATATTCTAGTCATTAAAGATATGTATACTAGAGTTGTTACTTGTGTTTGAAGAGAAGGATTAACCAAGTATTTTCCTTTTTCAGTTGTATTACATCAGGGATCTACTTTAAGCTCATATTCTTTTGCTTTAGTTATGGATGCTCTTACTGGACATATACAGGAGGATGTACCTTGGTGGATGTTTTTTGCTGATGATATCCTTCTTGTGGATGAGACTAGAGAAAGAGTTTAGGAAGAACTTTAATTATGGAGTTCTATATTGGAGTCTAAAAACCTTCATTTTTTTAAGAGCAGTCTAAAACTGAATGCATAAAATATAATTTTAGTAGTAGTAGCTCTAGTGGTAGAGTTGTAACTATGGGTGATCAAATCATTAAAAAGAGTAAACATTTTAGATATCTCGGGTCTATTGTTCAAAGTGATGGTGATATAAATGAGAATGTTATTAGTAGAACCAGGTTAGTTGGTTGGTTGAAGTGGAAGAATGTGTCAAGCATTTTATGTGATAGAAGGTACCGCTTAGACTTAAAGGATAATTTTATAAGATGTTGGTGAGACCTACAATGCTTGATTGAGTAGAATGTTGGCCTTTAAAAGAGAAGCATAAACCAAATTTAAGTGTTCTTGAGGTGGGAATGTTTAGCTAGATGAGTGGCTTGAAACTTACCGACAAAATGTGAAACAAATAAATCCGTGAAAGGGTTGGTGTAGCTCCAGCTGCAAACAATGTTAGAGAGGGTTGTCTTAGATGGTTTGATCACGTTAAACGTCGACCAACTGATGATCCGGTTAGGAGAGTAATGTTTTAGTTTCAAGTTATGTTAAGAAAGACTAGTTGACTGCACATAATGTGATAAAGGCTTGTCGTTGTGGTACACTTTTTTATCTCATAATTTTAACCTAAAATATATTTATTTAAAACATGAATAGCTAACAGTTGCTCTTGAATACTAATACTTCCAAACTATATTAATGCAATGAAAGAGAATAACATGCATGTTAATTCAGTATATCTAATGAATATAAAATAAATAATCGACATTTTAAGTAATCAATTATGACCATGTGGTAAATGTATAAAACATTGAATAGTATCATACAATAACTTATCTCTGTTTTTATCTTATCGTTTACAATAAATGTAGGAGTGTCATCTAAGTTGTACCAATTAAAAGACATCAATATCAATAATCTTTTTTTTAATTACGTACACGAGTTTATTAGTGTCCCCAACTGGTACGATAGGGGAATGAACTCAATCAAGCAATCACACACATAGAAACATACTATATAATCAATGTCTATAATAATCATTTCTTTTATATTTGCACATTAGACAACATACATATCTAAGAATTAATATCTATACTAATTTAAATATGTTGAGAGCACGTCGTTTATTTAATATGATTAAATATTTGACAAAACTAAAAAGAAAAAATAAATTTTTCATGACATCAATCTAACTGGTGACATTGGCAATAAATGCATTTGGTCTAGAAGAAACCAATAACATTATCATAATTTTAAAACGCAAGAATTTACATCGTCTTCAGATAATTTGATTTTTTAGACTGTCTAAAGTATTATTAATTTATAAGTTTTTAATTTAATATGTTTTTCCATTTAAATACAATTTTTCCAAGTTTTACATTTATTTTTACTTTGTTATTCTAAACTATAATTCTACAACTTTAGTATTTTAAAATTATTTGATAGAACATTTAAATTTTATCCTAATATTTATTATAATTTTGCAAATAATGGTAATGATCTTTATTATTCCTTATTTCTTTTAATCAAATTACCTTAAATATCTGCTTACAACTTAACGTGCTCAAACTCATTGTTTGATCTCGTCAAATCGCAACACTTGAAATCGACCCGAGCTAGTGATTGCCTCTATCTCTGCTCCTATTTGCTCATCAGAGACTCGCTCACGTGAGCCTTCCCATTTGCTCTGGCCTCTTGGGTGCGCATGCTTGATTCTTGCATGAAGCCTGGCTGCGCTTGCCGCTTAAGCTTACGAGTTGCACACACAGACCGCACTCTGCTTAGCTCCTCTCGATCTTGTCTACTATTTGCACACACAAGTTCTCTACCTTTGTCCTTTCTCACAACACGGTTCCTCTTTACTAGTGAGCCTTCCTTGATGCACATTTCGTACGCACGAGCTGCTTGTTGACGCAGTCCCCTTCAACTTCCTTAGAGTCGAGGGTAATTGTACTCGCTCGAGTTCTCGCCTACCCTTGTCTCCTTTTAAAGAAACAGACATTCATTTGGCTCCTCTAAGCTGCGCTTGCATTACAAAAAGATTTAAAATCAGGTGTTATGATAAAATTGTCATTCGACAAGGCATAAGGTGTTGTGTAAGTTAAGTATATATGTTGGCCAAAAGGTAGTTAGGAGTTGAAATAGGCAAATTGGGTTGTATGCTAAGATAAGAAAATGGTTAAGAGGCAAGGCTATTTCAATGCTCACGTCAATGCATATGTGTGATTCCATATTTCATATTACAATGCACCATAAAAGTCCCATAACATAAGTACTAAATACGAAAATGATTCAACAACAAAATGTCCCAGCAAACAATACAAGCTAAGTGACCCAACAAAACAAGAGTCGCCGAAATTACAAAAGAAAATAATTATAGCTAGACATGCTTTAGGTACATTGCATCTTTGCTTTGATGACAATTAAGATGCCTTGCATTAACAAGAGTTCAGATTCAAAAAACAAGTTTAAATTTATTAATGGTTATTATAATAATGTTTTTGGCAATTATAGACTTCAGTTTTATGGTTTTTGATGAATTACAAGAATGATGNAGTGTAAGTAGTTAATGGCAATATATGATCAGATTGACTACACTAATAGCATGTGTTGGAGCCCATTAAGCATTCACCTTTATGTCGTCATTAACTTTTAGCACAAAAGGCTGGGACTACGAGTCATGCCACCACTAAATCCATTTGAACTGAACTTGAGCTTCTTCTCATTAGATACATTATTGCTAATACTATATTTAAGAAAGGAGATGCATATATTATTACTAATACGAATGAATCTAATAAATCACAAATTGATTATTTTCTTATAAAAAAAGAGGTCGTTGAAAATGTAAAGACGGNAGTGTAAGTAGTTAATGGCAATATATGATCAGATTGACTACACTAATAGCATGTGTTGGAGCCCATTAAGCAGTCACCTTTATGCCGTCATTAACATTTAGCACAAAAGACTGGGACTACGAGTCATGCCACCATTAAATCCATTTGAATTGAACTTGAGCTTCTTCTCATTAGATACATTATTGCTAATACTATATTTAAGAAAGGAGATGCATATATTATTACTAATAAGAATGAATCTAATAAATCACAATTTGATTATTTTCTTATAAAAAAAGAGATCGTTGAAAATGTAAAGACGTTAAGGTCATTCCAAGTGAAAATTGAAGTACTCAACATTGATTATTAGTTATGAATTTTAAGATGAAAATTGTAAGATAAAAAATACAGTAAAACATTGTCATATAATTAGATGGGAGTACCTAAAATATACAAATGAAATTATTTTTATGAGTAAACTTCAAGGTTTCAATATTTAGAATATTCATGAAGAAACTAATTCTATGTGAGATAAATTAAAAAATACTATTAAATAAATGACAAAAGATGTACTTGAAGAATCAAAAGGAAAAAATTATGAATAAAAGTAGTTGGTGGTAGAATAATAATGTGCAAGAAAAGATAAAATATAAGAATTTGCGTTATAAAAATTGTTTTAAATGTAAAGCTTAGAAAACCGAGTAAAATAAAAAGTGAACTATAAGGATCATAAGAGAACAATTTGTGACACTAAAATTTCTGCTTATAGTAATATTTATAGTAGATTAGAGACTAAAGAGGGTGGAAAATATATGTATAAACTAGTCAAACAAAGAGAAAAAAAAGTAAAGATTTAATTTAAGTAAAGTGCATTAAAGTTGAAAATAAAAAAAAAGCTTTTCCTAGAGGNAAAAAGTGAACTATAAGGATCATAAGAGAACAATTTGTGACACTAAAATTTCTGCTTATAGTAATATTTATAATAGATTAGAGACTAAAGAGGGTGGAAAATATATGTATAAACTAGAGAAAAAAAAGTAAAGATTTAATTCAGGTAAAGTGCATTAAAGTTGAAAATAAAATAAAAAAAAAACTTTTCCTAGAGAAAAATATTCAACATTTGTGGGTGAGCTATTTTAATAAACTTTTCAATGAAGTTTTTGAAAATACGATCGATTTTAGTGATCTTAATATCATTAATAATAATAATAAATTTTATTTTTACCGTTGCATTAGTAAAAAGAAAGTTGAGGAGGCTATAAAGAAATTCAATGGTGGAAATCAGTAGGGTCTGATGATATCCCTATTAAAGTATGAAAATATCTAGGAGATATGAGAGTTTCTTGGCTTACTAAACTCTTCAATATTATTTTAAAATATAAAAAGATGCCCGAGGAGTGGAGGAAGAGTATTTTGGCCCCCAGTCTTAAGAATAAAGAGGATGCACAATAGTGTGCAAATTATAGAGGAATTAAGTTAATGTCATACTTTAAAATTATAGAAGGGTAATTGAACATATTGTAATTGAACACAAGTCTATACGCTCCACAAAGATTTCTGATAATTACTTTGGATTTAAGCCGGATATGTCTATTATGGAAGCTATAAATTGATTGAGAGATTTGATGGAGAAGTACAAAGAGAGTGAGGATCTACATATGATTTTTATTGATTTAGAAAAAGCTTACAATAAGGTTTCAAGAGAAGTTTTTGGAGAGTTATAGAAACGAAAGGTGTTGATATGACTTATATTCTAGTCATTAAAGATATGTATACTAGAGTTGTTACTTGTGTTTGAAGAGAAGGATTAACCAAGTATTTTCCTTTTTCAGTTGTATTACATCAGGGATCTACTTTAAGCTCATATCCTTTTGCTTTAGTTATGGATGCTCTTACTGGACGTATACAAGAGGATGTACCTTGGTGGATGCTTTTTGCTGATGATAACCTTCTTGTGGATGAGACTAGAGAAAGAGTTTAGGAAAAACTTTAATTATGGAGTTCTATATTGGAGTCTAAAAACCTTCATTTTTTTAAGAGCAGTCTAAAACTGAATGCATAAAATATAATTTTAGTAGTAGTAGCTCTAGTGGTAGAATTGTAACTATGAGTGATCAAATCATTAAAAATAGTGATCGTTTTAGATATCTCGGGTCTATTGTTCAAAGTGATGGTGATATAAATGAGAATGTTATTAGTAGAACTTGGTTGGTTGAAGTGGAAGAATGTGTCAAGCCTATTGTGTGATAGAAAGTACCGCTTCGACTTAAAGGATAATTTTATAAGATGTTGGTGAGACCTACAATACTTGATTGAGTAGAATGTTGGCCTTTAAAAGAGAAGCATAAACCAAATTTAAGTGTTCTTGAAGTGGGAATGTTTAGCTAGATGAGTGGCTTGAAACTTACCGACAAAATGTGAAACAAATAAATCCGTGAAAGGGTTGGTGTAGCTCCAGCTGCAAACAATGTTAGAGAGGGTTGTCTTAGATGGTTTGATCACGTTAAACGTCGACCAACTGATGATCCGGTTAGGAGAGTAATGTTTTAGTTTCAAGTTATGTTAAGAAAGACTAGTTGACTGCACATAATGCGATAAAGGCTTGTCGTTGTGGTACACTTTTTTATCTCATAATTTTAACCTAAAATATATTTATTTAAAACACGAATAGCTAACAGTTGCTCTTGAATACTAATACTTCCAAACTATATTAATGCAATGAAAGAGAATAACATGCATGTTAATTCAGTATATCTAATGAATATAAAATAAATAATCGACATTTTAAGTAATCAATTATAACCATGTGGTAAATGTATAAAACATTGAATAGTATCATACAATAACTTATCTTTGTTTTTATCTTATCGTTTACAATAAATGTAGGAGTGTCGTCCAAGTTGTACCAATTAAAAGACATCAATATCAATAATCTTTTTTTAATTACGTACACGAGTTTCTTAGTGTCCCCAACTGGTACGATAGGGGAATGAACTCAATCAAGCAATCACACACATAGAAACATACTATATAATCAATATCTATAATAATCATTTCTTTTATATTTGCACATTAGACAACATACATGTCTAAGAATTAATATCTATACTAATTTAAATGTGTTGAGAGCACGTCGTTTATTTAATATGATTAAATATTCGACAAAACTAAAAAAAAAATAAATTTTTCATGACATCAATCTAACTGGTGACATTGGCAATAAATGCATTTGGTCTAGAAGAAACCAATAACATTATCATAATTTTAAAACGCAAGAATTTACATCGTCTTCAGATAATTTGATTTTTTAGACTGTCTAAAGTATTATTAATTTATAAGTTTTTAATTAAATATGTTTTTCCATTTAAATACAATTTTTCCAAGTTTTGCATTTATTTTTACTTTGTTATTCTAAACTATAATTCTACAACTTTAGCATTTTAAAATTATTTGATAGAACATTTAAATTTTATCCTAATATTTTATTATAATTTTGCAAATAATGGTAATGATCTTTATTATTCCTTATTTCTTTTAATCAAATTACCTTAAATATCTGCTGACAACTTAACGTGCTCAAACTCATTGTTTGATCTCGTCAAATCGCAACACTTGAAATCGACCCGAGCTAGTGATTGCCTCTATCTCTGCTCCTATTTGCTCATCAGAGACTCGCTCACGTGAGCCTTCCCATTTGCTCTGGCCTCTTGGGTGCGTATGCTTGATTCTTGCATGAAGCCTGGCTGCGCTTGCCGCTTAAGCTTGCGAGTTGCACACACAGACCGCACTCTGCTTAGCTCCTCTCGATCTTGTCTACTATTTGCACACACAAGTTCTCTACCTTCGTCCTTTCTCACAACACGGTTCCTCTTTACTAGTGAGCCTTCCTTGATGCACATTTCGTATGCACGAGCTGCTTGTTGACGCAGTCCCCTTCAACTTCCTTAGAGTCGAGGGTAACTGTACTCGCTCGAGTTCTCGCCTACCCTTGTCTCCTCTTAAAGAAACAGACATTCATTTGGCTCCTCTAAGCTGCGCTTGCATTACAAAAAGATTTAAAATCAGGTGTTATGATAAAATTGTGATTCGACTAGGCATAAGGTGTTGTGTAAGTTAAATATATATGTTGGCCAAAAGGTAGTTAGGAGTCGAAATAGGCGAATTGGGTTGTATGCTAAGATAAGAAAATGGTTAAAAGGCAAGGCTATTTCAATGGTCACGTCAATGCATATGTGTGATTCCATATTTCATATTACAATGCACCATGAAAGTCCCATAATTTAAGTACTAAATATGAAAATGATTCAACAAAATGTCCCGGCAAACAATATGAGCTAAGCGAGCCAACAAAACAAGGGTCACCGAAATTACAAAAGAAAATAATTATAGCTATTTGCATCTTTGCTTTGATGACAATTAAGATGCCTTGCATTAACAAGAGTTCGGATTCAAAAAACAAGTTTAAACTTATAAATGGTTATTATAATAATGTTTTTGGCAATTATAGACTTCAGTTTTATGGTTTTTGGTGGATTACAAGAATGATATGGTACATTTCAATGTGGTTAATTTTAACCTAGAAGACTATAATAATATTCACTCTACAAATTTATTTGAGAAAAATATGTATTTTGAATACTATTATGTGCATTACATATTTTTTATTTCTTTTTTAAGGAATCATATAATAGCTTTTTTATCCCTACAACATATGAGTAGACCTGGTTGTAGAAAAGTTCCTTGAACATTTTTTTTTTTTTANTAATAGCTTTTTTATCCCTACAACATATGAGTAGACCTGGTTGTAGAAAAGTTCCTTGAACAATTTTTTTTTTTCAAGTACCAATGAAGTTATAACCAAATAGAAGAATGGTTGTTTTTAAAAAGTGAAAATGAAGCCCCAATAATCCTGTGTTTTGTGAGGTAAAAACCATCCAATTTCTTACTTTTTTGCAGAATCCGAAATGGAGTCCCTCAAGATTAGAAGATGTTGACATAAATGAAGTCGAGTCAGCTTTCGAGACCTTGCCTGCTGAATTAGAGCTGAATGTATGAATGATCAGCTGATGGAAAATGCCGAAAATATTTCTGCTTAATTAAACGTAGATTTGAAACAGCCAGTCGATTTTCAGTCATCATTATGATGTATTTATACCGTTAACCTAAAGTTTCCTATTGCATTGTCCCACCAATTTGCTTACGTTAAGCAGTGTACATGTTTGTTTTTCAAATAAATGTTTCTGTTCTGCAACGGCTTTCTCAATAGGTGTGCATGTGATTATAATAGTATTTTTTTTTAAAATAAATGGTTAAATATAGGCTGTAGTTTTGCTGAACCTGAATTGATCAAAATTTGGGTTGGGTAATCTCACAAGCTTGCCCATTGTTATACATTTTAAGTTGTACATTTGTTTATGGTGGGTTTGGGGCGGTTGTTTTTTGAAAGAACTGTGAAGCTGCTTCCTAGGAAAATACTTCACAGTCGTTATAAAGCTGTTGTTGGAGTGTGAGTCAGCCTATTCAAATAATTTGTTGTTGTTGTAGTTGTTTCTAATAAAAGGGATAATTGTGCTTCATAGATGTAAATTAGTTGAATGATTGCTGTTTTCAAAATAGTCAGTCAAATAATACGAATAGTTCATGTAAAAAACACATCAAGAGTTTAATTTTTTCAATACATCAATTTTAAAACACCATTTTATACATAATATCAAAATAATAAAAATTATAAAAATAACAAGGAATGATATAACTGATACATCATCAATAAGTCTATTGTATGACATGAATAATAAAGTATCACATAGATTTCAATGTGATCTTTTAAGAAATATTCAAACTTCAATTAAAAGTAAAATGTGATCTTTTGAGTAAGAAATATTCAAACTTCAATTAAAAGTAATTTAGAGTTTTGATTTTAGCAAATTTGTCGTCAAATTAACCGGTTTGATGAGACGGACTTAATAGTACCAAATTTGATCTAATCTAAGACGAATAAAACCTCGTTCAAGTCATTAAATCACTTTTAGAAGCTTTTAGGGCCTATTTGGAGGTCAAACGAATGATGAATTTGACGAGCATATAGTCAAATCAAGCATCTCTATAAAATGAATCCAACGAGCTCATTATCGCTCAATTCCAACATTAATAAAGAACTCAAATGTCCATGCAACCTCATCAAATTGGGGGAATTTCTTTGGGTTGTCCGATCAGATTGGTTCATATTCATTTTTAAATTGCAATCGGGAAATAGAGCCCTTCCCCTCTTTTGAAAAAGGGGGATGAGAGCTTGAGGCTTGAAGAAGACTGAAGCTTAGAGAAGGAGCTGAAATTTAGCATCACTTCGACAGCAACGTTCCATCAATCACCAATCGTCGACCACCATCGACCACAACTCATCTGATGCTATCGATCACCATCGNAGCTGATGGAAAATGCCGAAAATATTTCTGCTTAATTAAACGTAGATTTGAAACAGCCAGTCGATTTTCAGTTATCATTATGATGTATTTATACCGTTAACCTAAAGTTCCCTATTGCATTGTCCCACCAATTTTCTTACGTTAAGCAGTGTACATGTTTGTTTTTCAAATAAATGTTTCTGTTCTGCAACGGCTTTCTCAATAGGTGTGCATTTGATTATAATAGTAATTTTTTTTAAAAATAAATGGTTAAATATAGGCTGTAGTTTTGCTGAACATGAATTGATCAAAATTTGGGTTGGGTAATCTCACTAGCTTGCCCATTGTTATACATTTAAGTTGTACATTTGTTTAGGGTGGGTTTGGGGCGGTTGTTCTTTGAAGGAACTGTGAAGCTGCTTCCTAGGAAAATACTTCACAGTCGTTATAAAGCTGTTGTTGGAGTGTGAAGTCAGCCTATTCAAATAATTTGTTGTTGTTTTAGTTGTTTCTAATAAAACGAATAATTGTGCTTCATAGATGTAAATTAGTCGAATGATTGCTGTTTCATAATAGTTAGTCAAATAATACAAATAGTTCATGTAAAAAACACATCAAGAGTTTAATTTTTTCAATACATCAATTTTAAAACACCATTTTACACATAATATCAAAATAATAAAAATTATAAAAATAATAAGTAATGATACAACTGATGCATCATCAATAAATCTATTGTATGACGTGAATAACAAAGTATCACAGATTTCAATGTGATCTTTTGAGTAAGAAATATTCAAACTTCAATTAAAAGTAATTTAGAGTTGATTTTAGCAAATTTGTCGTCAAATTAACCGGTTCGATGAGATAGACTTAGTAGTACCAAATTTGATCCAATCTAAGATGAATAAAGCGTCGATCAAGTCATTAAATAACTTTTAGAAGCTTTTAGGGCATATTTGGAGGTCAAATGAATGATGAATCTGACAAGCATATAGTCAAATCAAGCATCTCTATAAAATGAATCCAATGAGCTCATTATCGCTCAATTCCAACATTAATAAAGAACTCAAATGTCCATGCAACCTCATCAAATTGAGGGAATTTCTTTGGGTCGTCCGATTAGACTGGTTCATATTCATTTTTAAATTGCAATCGGAAGATAGAGCCCTTCCCCTCTTTTGAAAAAGGGGGAGGAGAGCTTGAGGTTTGAAGAAGACTGAAGCTTAGAGAAAAAGCTGAAATTTAGCATCACTTCGACAGCAACGTTCCATCAATCACCAATCGCCGACCACAATCGACCACAACTCATCTGCTACTATCGATCACCATTAGTTGTCATCTACTTTTTACAACAAGTTCATCTACGTAACGACGTAACTCAAGATACTATGAAACTCTTTTTATGCCCATAGGACAAGTGGTTGCAACTATAATCACCAATTTCTAGTGGCAACTTCAATTCGGTCAAACCTCATGTTTTTTTCCTTTCTTGATTTTCTACGTAAAAGTTTCTGGTTTCTCTACTGATTTTTTTTTATCTTAGTGTGTGATGAATCCTCATATAATTTTAAGATGATAATATGTTACTATGCCAACGTGAATTTTCTAGCACATATCAGTTTGACGANGTTGCAACTATAATCACCAATTTCTAGTGGCCACTTCAATTCGGTTGGACCCTAGGATTTTTTTTTCCTTTCTCGATTTTCTACGTAAAAGTTTCTGGTGTCTCTAATGATTATTTTCTTTTATCTTAGTGTGTGATGAATCCTCATATGATTTTAAGATGACAATATGTTACTATGCCAACGTGAATTTTCTAGCACACATCAGTTTGACGGGGTCAGTGGGAAGCAAGCAGTCCCACCACTAAAGTTCTTACGAGGCTTGTTGCACGGTCACCAGAAGTAACACTCGCAACAATAAAGCATCCCGCTCGAACAACCATTATTTTAGAGGCAGTCACGGAGCCAAGGGCATTAGGCCTCAACATCTTCACATTGCTGGTGAAGATACCTTAAGTCCTTCTCTGGAAGGCCGAGAACGCAAATTGGAAGAGTTTCAACAGGAGATTCTACAACTCTTATACGGGGCTCGACAGTGCTAACCGATGGAGCTTACTTGCCACCAAAGCAACCAACAGGAAACACGCTGCACGAAAATACTCATACCAAGTCCTTTCTCCCGTGAGGGAACCTTTCCATCGTCATGTTGGTATGTTGACCTCCTGGATACTGCAACTTCTAATCATTCATCTTGTGCAGTTCACCTGATACCACCCCCCTTTACTGTCGTTCCTAATGATATAGTTGACCTCACTTTTGTGATGGTCATCCCAACCTCTCTGGAAACCTAAAGAATTGACCTTGGGGCTTCCCTAGCAGTCTTCCTAAATCACAAAAAGAAGTACTCACGTACATGGAGCCCCAAAACCAAGACCTTGTTCACTTGGGCCTCATGAGGTTAAGTACAGACCCTTAACCCCATGGTTGAATTGGTTTAGGGTTTTGGCCTAATAGAGAATTGAGCTGACCACTTTTAAGTAAAGCATGTTATGGTCACCCATACAACCCAAAATTATAGGAGTCTCTCTATGGACCCTACCATGACACCAAATTTTCCAAAGGAAAGGAACACCTACCCAAATTGATCCTTAGCCTCACCCAAGGCCTTCCCAACCCTAATTGACTATAAAATCAATGTGAAAATCCTACACACCAATTTGACCCCTAAGGATTGGAATCCCTACGGGCTAGCAACCCAATTTGAGTTAATTAGTGGACAATTCACCCCAAAAGCTAGCTCCACTCAAAGTGGTTAAAACCTCAAATCAAAGAAGGGTGGCAAAATTGACACCACGATTAGATAAATTATGTAAGCCCATTAGACTTGGGCTTTTGGGCTGAACCCAAGCACATTAAGTTAGCTCTAAATCCAATAACCCAAAGCCCATGGCCCAGATTACTCTTCAGTGGGATTGAAAGTTCTTAGTAGTTTGTCATCAAAGATTATAAAGCCAGAGGATTCAACATTCGAGAGGACTCCAATAAAGATTGTAAATGAACTGTGGTATATGCCATTTTTTAAGACAAATCTTTCTTACTCATTATATTCAGAAGTAAAAATGATTGGTGTGGTTATCTTTAATCTGTTAAAATTGTGTTGGAGAGATTGATAGAACCCATGTGGATGCACGTGTATCCAATAATGAAAAGGACACATTCATTGGGCGGTGCATACCACCTACACAAAATGTGATGGTTGATCTACCTTAAAATTACTTATTTTTATGCACATTTTATGCTCAATTTTTTATGATATTATGCTTTAATGAAATATATTTTTATGTTTTTGGTTGTAGATGTAAGAAAACAAGTTTTAAGAGTAAAAAGGAGCAAAAATACATAAAAAATGAGCAAAATGTGCTAAACTAAAGAAATTTACCAAATCAGTCGAACTGACACCTAGGCGTCAGATGCAAAACTTGGCTGGCGCGTAGACGCGATGGCTTGACACCTAGGCTCCATAGTTATTTTCTAGAAGATTCATTGAATGAGATCGAATTTTGAAGATATGTCTGAAGCAACCCTTAGTCATTTTCGAAGTTCTATAAATAGGGATTAATTCTAAGAGGTTGGGGGGGTCGGATATATATAGTCACATAGCGTGTGAGTGTGTTAAGTGTGTAAGTAGTTTTCTTTGTGAATTTTTGTGATTTCTGGAGTTTGTGAGTCCTTTAAGTGTTGTTGGAGTCAGAGAAGTTAGAGAACTTCAAAGGAGTGCTTGGGGAATCATTCAAGATAAGTATTTGTATCTTTATCTTTAAGTTTTATACTTTGGATTTGAGTTGCATAAATATGTTTTGTTTAGTTATTCCCATATGTTTTGGGTAGTTCTCTCTCTTCTCCTTTCACTATGAAGTAATCAAGTGATTTTGATTTTGTTCAGAAGTTCTTATATTCCTAAAAATTGTGATGATACTTTTACCGGGTCTTCATTTACTTTACAAATTGACCACTTCTATTGTTAAAATTTGTTGAGGAAACTTATAGACCCAAAAATGCTAAGATTCTTAACTTGTAAGTATCACATTTCACCTTGGAAAGAGCAATGATGATAGTCTGAAATAGGGCTGTCAAAAAAGCTCGTTGTTCGCGAACAGTTCGTGTTCGATTCGTCAATGAGTTTGTGTTCGATTTGTTCGATAAGTAGATGAGACGAATATGAACAAATTTTTTTCGTTCGATTAGTTAAATGAACCAAACACGAACAGTGATGCGTTCGTTCGTGTTCGAATCGTTATTGTTCGAAATATTAAACAATTTAAAATAATTATATATAAAAAATTTATGATATTCAAAAAATTAAATTTTATAAATTATAATATATAGTAAAATAATAATAATAGTATATTAATATACTATATTAGTAATATGTTGATATATATATTATATATTTATATAATATAAGTTATATAATTAATTTATATATATTAATATTAGGGATGTCAAACTGGCTTGTTGTTTGCGAGCAGCTCGTGTTCGATTTGTTCGTTAAGAAACGAACACGAACAGTGACTTCACGAACAATTTCAAACACGAGCTTATTTCAAACAAACTAAATTTCAAACGAACCAAACACGAACACAAGCTCTGTTCGTTCGTGTTCGGTTCGTCTACACCCCTAGTCTGAAAGGGAGTGCAAATAGATAAGGATATAAGATTTGATGGACTTAGAATTTATGTTTATAGAGTGACAGACTAGATTCTTTTATCAATTTGGTCAATAGATTGGAACTAAGGGTCATTGGAAGTTTCTATAGAGAGGACACAGTTGGTAATCTAAGAGTGAGAGACTAGAACATACCCAACATTACTATACAAGCCAACATCAACTTTAGATTAGTCAATGTTATTTACATATTGAAAAAATAAAAAATAAGTATGCTCCTATTTGTCACAATACCACATTTAAGCTTCTAAACATTTGAAATCTGATATTGATTATGAATTAATTGCAAGGAGAAAGTCTTTTTTTTTATATTTTCTAAAAAAAATTATTTAGTTTTATTTTCATTTTGTAGAAATTAGTAAACTTAATTTTTCATATTTAGATATTTATTGAAGTCTTAAGTAAAGTTCTCTTAAAGTTAAAATTCATGTATTTCATTTCCTTTCTTTTCGTTTACATTTTCCATGTGGGATCGATATTGAAGTTTTTTAAAAAAACTCTATATTACAAACGATATGTATAATTGCATAGTACCCATGGTGAGAAAATTATTTCTTTAAATTTTATCGTATTACATTTATTCTCACTAGCCGCTAAATATAATTTCGGTCAAATTTTAGACATATCAAGGAATATAAATATCTGAGTAATTGTGGGTCGGGTTGATGGTCGTATGAGATTTTAATATGTGTTTTGCTTTTGTTATGGCTGGTTGAGAAGACTGCACATGATAGTCGTATATTCACTTTTGCGACAAGAAATCGAAAGCACAATTTCCCTCACCCTCCTTTAGGTTTGTTCAACTATTAATTATATTTAGTCATTTATTAAATTAATTACTAATTAATGTATTTGGAACAGATAAATATATTTGGTCGATGTTGAATATCCCATACAAAAAGGGTATCTTAAGTCATTTCCGGATACAAAATATCACATTTACGATTTTGAAAGATTCAACGGTGTTGCTCGGGGCAGAAAATAAATGTTTAACAAGAGACACCCCTTACACAGTGTAATTGAAAGAACAATTGAAGTGTGGAAAAAAAAACAAACTGTGTGATATGTCGATGTATCCTTTTTCGAAACAAGTAATAACTACAATGACTCTTCACAACAACATTCAACGACATCATTCTTGAACTGATATAAACTTCAACACAACTGAAGAAGATCATTTATACATCCCACTTGAAGCATTTAAATATCACATAAAACAATCTATACCACAACCAGAAGTATAATCGCATGAAAGTTGCACCAAGGATGACGAAGGTGTCGGAGAAATTGTTGAATCGAGAGAGCAGATTACAGACGCCAATGTTGGATATTGATTGAAAGATATGTGACACATGAGCTTAGAATTAAGTGGGTTGTTGGCAACTAAGAACCCTTGTTTCACAAGATCTATTATCTTTTTGTAGTGACATGTCTATTGGTTTTTGTACCAAGTTTTCTGAGATCTTGCGCCTATATAAAAATGTAATTAATTATTTCTTTTATCAATTTCAGCTTGTTTGTTTTATAATGTTTTTAAATGTTTTTTCTTCCCTTTCTTTTATTTTTCTTTTGGTGGGTTGAGAGGTCCATGATTAGACGTTAGACCTTATGAATTCTTCCAAATTGTCTAATTGATGGGTTGGTGTCACGTGTAAAATCCTATTGAAGGAAACCGAGTTCCTCTATTTTTTGGGTGATGCAACTTTTGAGGCCTTTTTTTGTGAGATGCATATGTGACACGAACTTGGTATTACGTGGGTTAAAGACAACTTTAAAACCTCTTATTTTATGTGGTATGTTATATCTGGACTATTTATATACAACAGTATAACAATGTCTTTGATGATATTTTTTACTTAGATTTCCTTCATTTACAACAGAACCAAAAACTTGATCTNTTGACGGGGTCAGTGGGAAGCAAGCAGTCCCACCACTAAAGTTCTTACGAGGCTTGTTGCACGGTCACCAGACGTAACACTCGCAACAATAAAGCATCTCGCTGGAACAACCATTATTCTAGAGGCAGTCACGGAGCCGAGGGCATTAGGCCTCAACATCTTCACACCCTAGAAGACGTTACCTCGCTGGTGAAGATACCTTAAGTCCTTCTCTGGAAGGCCGAGAATGCAAATTGGAAGAGTTTCAACTGGAGATTCTACAACTCTTATACGGGGCTCGGCGGTGCTAACTGATGGAGCTTACTTGCCACCAAAGCAACCAACAGGAAACACGCTGCACGAAAATACTCATAGCGAGTCCTTTCTCCCGTGAGGGAACCTTTCCGTCGTCATGTTGGGATGTTGACCTCCTGGATACTGCAACTTCTACTCATTCATCTTGTGCAGTTCACCTGATACCACCCCACTTTACTGTCGTTCCTAATGATATAGTTGACATCACTTTTGTGATGGTCTTCCCAACCTCTCTGGAAACCTAAAGAATTGACCTTGGGACTTCCCTAGCAATCTTCCTAAACTTGGGCTTTTGGGATGAACCTAAGCACATTAGTTGACATCACTTTTTGTGATGGTCTTCCCAACCTCTCCCAAAACCAAGACCTTGTTCACTTGGGCCTCATGAGGTTAAGCACAGACCCTTAACCCCATGGTTGAATCGGTTTAGGGTTTTGGCCTAATAGAGAACCGAGCTGACCACTTTTAAGTAAAGCATGCTATGGTCACCCATACAACCCAAAATTATAGGAGTCTCTCTATGGACCCTACCATGACACCAAATTTTCCAAAGGAAAGGAACACCAACCGAATTGATCCTTAGCCTCACCCAAGGCCTTCCCAACCCCAATTGACCATAAAATCAACGTGAAAATCCTACACACCAATTTGACCCCTAAGGATTGGAACCCCTACGGGCTAGCAACCCAATTTGAGTTAATTAGTGGACAATTCACCCCAAAACCTAGCTCCACTCAAAGTGGTTAAAACCTCAAACCACATAAGGGTGGCAACATTGACACCACGATTAGATAAATTATGCAAGCCCATTAGACTTGGGCTTTTGGGCTGAACCTAAGCACATTGAGTTAGCTCTAAATCCAATAACCCAAAGCCCATGGCCCAGATTACTCTTCAGTGGGATTGAAAGTTCTTAGTAGTTTGTCATCAAAGATTATAAAGCCAGATGATCCAACATTCGAGAGGACTCCAATTAAGATTGTAAATGAAATGTGGTATATGTCATTTTTTAAGACAAATCTTTCTTACTCATTATATTCAGAAGTAAAAATGAGTGGTGTGGTTATCTTTAATTTGTCAAAATTGTGTTGGAGAGATCGATAGAACCCATGTGGATGCACGTGTATCCAATAATGAAAAGGACACATTCATTGGGCGGTGCATACCACCTACACAAAATGTGATGGTTGATCCACCTTAAAATTACTTATTTTTATGCACATTTTATGCTCAATTTTTTAGGATATTATGCTTTAATGAAATATATTTTTATGTTTTTGGTTGCAGATGCAAAAAAAAAAAATTAAGAGTAAAAAGGAGCAAAAATACATCAAAAATGAGCAAAATGGGCTAAACTAAAGAAATTTACCAAATCAGTCGAACTAGCACCTAGGCGTCGATGCAAAACTTGGCTGGCGCGTAGATGCGATGGTTTGACACCTATGCTCCACGGTTATTTTCTAAAAGATTCATTGAATGAGACCGAATTTTGAAGATATGTCTGAAGCAACCCTTAGTCATTTTCGAAGTTCTATAAATAGGGATTAATTCTAAGAGGTTGGGGGGTCGGGTGTATATAGTCACATAGTGTGTGAGTGTGTTAAGTGTGTAAGTAGTTTTCTCTGTGAATTTTTGTGATTTCTGGAGTTTGTGAGTCCTTTAAGTGTTGTTGGAGTCAGAGAAGTTAGAGAACTTCAAAGGAGTGCTTGGGGAATCATTCAAGATAAGTATTTGTATCTTTGTCTTTAAGTTTTATACTTTGGATTTGAGTTGCATAAATATGTTTTGTTTAGTTATTCCCATCTGTTTTGAGTAGTTCTCTCTCTTTCTCCTTTCACTATGAAGTAATCAAGTGATTTTGATTTTGTTCAGAAATTCTTATATTCCTAAAAATTGTGATGATATTTTTACTGGGTTTTCATTTACTTTACAAATTGGCCACTTGTATTGTTAAAATTTGTTGAGGAAACTTATAGACCCAAAATGCTAAGATTTCTTAACTTGTAAGTATCACATTTCACCTTGGAAAGAGCAGTGACGATCGTCCGAAGGGAAGTGCAAATAGATAAGGATATAAGATTTGATGGACTTAGAATTTATATTTATAGAGTGACAGACTAGATTTTTTTATAAATTTGGTCAATAGATTGGAACTAAGTTCATTAAAAGTTTTTGTAGAGAAGGCACAGTGGGTAATCTAAGAGTGAGAGATTAGAACCTACCCAACACTATCATACATGTCAACATCAACTTTAGATTAGTCAATGTTCTTTACAAATCGAAAGAAGTAAAGAATAAGCATGTTCCTATTTGTCACAATAGCACATTTAAGCTTCTAAACATTTGAAATCATATATTGATTATGAATTAATTGCAAGGAGGAAGTCTCTTTTTAATATTTTATAAAAAAAATTTATTTAGTTTTATTTGCATTTTGTAGAAATTAGTAAACTTAATTTTCATATTTAGATATTTGTTGAAGTCTTAAGTAAAGTTATGTTAAAGTTAAAATTCATGTATTTAATTTCTTTTCTTTTCGTTTATGTTTTCCATGGGGGATCGATATTGGGGTTTTTAAAGAAAACTCTATATTACTTGAAACGATAAGTATAATTGCGTAGTAACACTAGTGAAAAAATTATTTATGTAAATTTTATCATATTACATTTATTCTCACTATCCGCTAAATATAATTTTGGTCAAATTTTTTGCATATTAAGGAATATAAATATCTGCGCAATTGTGGGTCGGGTCGATGGTCGTATGAGATTTTAACGTGTTTTACTTTTGTTATGACTGGTTGAGAAGACTGCACATGACAATCATATATTCGATTTTACGACAAGAAATCGAAAGCGCAATTTCTTTCACCCACTTTTAGGTTTGTTCAACTATTAATTATATTTAGATATTTTTTAAATTAATTATTAATTAATGTATTTGGAACAAATAAATATATTTGGTCGACGTTGAATATCACTTACAAAAAGGGTATTTGAAGTCATTTATGAATACAAAATATCACATTTACGATTTTGAAAGATCCAACGGTGTTGCTCGGGGCAGGAAAGAAATGTTTAACAAGAGACACTCCTCCTTACGCGGTGTAATTGAAAAATGGGTCAAACTGTGTGATATGTCGACGTATCCTTTTTCCGAAACAAGTGCAGACTGTAGTAACTACAATGACTTTCCACAACAACATTCGATGACATCATTCTTGAACTGATATAGACATCAAAATAACTGAAGAAGATCATTTATACATCCCGCTTGAAGCATTTAAATATCACATAAGATAATCTATACCTCAGCCAGAAGTATAATCAAATGAAAGTTGCACCAAGAATGACGAAGGTGTCGGAAAAATTGTTGAATTGAGAGAGCAGATTACAGGCGCCAATGTTAGATATTGATTTAAAGATTCTTATTTATTTTATATAGTTCATATTTATTTTTTGTTCCTTGTATATTTGATATTTTTTGTTTGGATATTTTACGCTGCCTATAATTAATTTTTTTCTTTCCTTTTTCTTTTCTTTTTCTTTTGGTGGGTTTGAGAGGGCTAAGATGAGACGTTTGACATTATGGGTTCTTCTTGATGGATTGTTAGTCGTTATTGGTTGATGTCACATATAAAATCCTAATGAAGAAAACCAAGTTTCCCTCTTCTTTTCGATGCTACAGGCTTTTTAAGTTCTTCTGGATGGTCTTTTTTAGTAATATACATATGTGACGCATGAGCTTAGTATTAAGTGGGTTGCAGGTAACTAAGAGCCCTTGTTTCACAAGATCTATTATCTTTTTGTAGTGACATGTCTATTGGTTTTTGTACTGAGTTTTCTGAGATCTCACGTTTATATAAAAATGTAATTAATTATTTCTTTTATCAATTTCAGCTTGTTTTATACAGTTCACGTTTATTTCCGTTCCTTATACATTTGTTTATGATTGTTCAGGTTTTTAACAATGTTTTTAAGCGTTTTTTTCTTTCCTTTCTTTTATTTTTCTTTTGGTGGATTTGAGAGGTCCATGATGAGACGTTAGACCTTATGGATTCTTCTAAATTGCCTACTTGTCAGTATGGGTTGATGTCACGTGTGAATTCTTATTGAAGGAAACTGAGTTCCTCTCTTTTTTAGGTGATGCGACTTTTAAGGCCTTTTTTTGTGAGATGCATATGTGACACACGAGCTTGGTATTACGTGTGTTAAAGACAACTAAGAAACCTCTTATTTTATATGCTATGCGATATCCGAACTATTTATATGCAACAGTATAACAATGTCTTTGATGATATTTTTCACTTACGTTTCCTTACTTTACAATAGAACCAAAAACTTGATCTTGGAGAAAAATAAGAATTTAACTTTTTAATTTATATATATTTTGGAATACTACGCAAGTATATGTATCGTTATCAAGTAATATATGACTTTTTGATTAACACCTGAATATCGAACCAATATGAAAAATTAACAATATGCATTATTGAACAACAAACTTTCTATTTCAAAAGGACAATTACTTAAACTATATATATTTTTATAGTAATTAAAATTCAAATTTTTTTTATATTTTTGATATGTTGACAAAACAATAATAACTTTTAAAGACAACGTGAGTTTATGTAAAGAAAAACATTGAATATGAAAATATATTTCTCCTTATCATGAATCATTAATAAGTATATGAATTCTGTTGTAGAAGTATGCAAATTATGTTGTGTCAAATAAAACATTCTTTACCCTTACTAGAGTTGCTATAAAGAACATTGGCTAATTTAAAGTTTGAATAGTTCTGAAGATCGGCTAGGCAGAACCCTTACTAGAGATGATATAAAGAACATTGGCTAATTTAAAGTTTGAATAGTTCTGAAGACAGGCTAGGCCCTTACTAGAGATGCTATAAAGAATATTGGCTAATTTAAAGTTTGAATAGTTTTGAAGACCGACCTTACTAGAGATGCTATAAAGAACATTGGCTAATTTAAAGTTTGAATAGTTCTAAAGACCAGATAGGTAGGGAAGATACCATGTATAGGAATTCTATTGTGAAAGTATGCAAATTGTGTTGTGTCAAATAGGAGCAATAATATTCTTTACCCTTACTGTTGTGGAAGTATGCAAATTGTGTTGTGCCAAATATGAGTAATAATATTCTTTACCCTTACTAGAGATGATATAAAGAACATTGGCTAATTTAAAGTTTGAATAGTTCTGAAGACAGGCTAGGCCCTTACTAGAGATTAAAGAACATTAGCTAATTTAAAGTTTGAATAGTTCTGAAGACCGGCTAGGCAGGGAAGATATCAGCTCTCACTATACAGTTCCCTCGATTCCCTGCACCTGAGGGCTAATATCTCGTATCAGAACCTAAAATAATAAACCAAGTTGGGGGGCTTTAACATGTCATTTTAAAGTCCTCTAATTCTACACCCTTCAAAGATTATTTACACTAAATCATATAAATTGCATTCTCATTCATACAACCTCATGTAATTTTTTCTAATTGTTGATTGAGACAATACTAACCTGATTCTTACATGTTATCACAATAAATTTTAACATCAAGATAGGCCAAATCAAGAAGTAAATGAAGTGCATGGAATTAAATCATCACAACTTCTTCCAACATTAAATATCAATACTCTCCACAACTTTCATCCAACACTTTAATTACTTATCATTTTAAGGAGAAAGATAAAGAAAACTACTCGGAATCCATGGAGAAAACAAAACCACACTTTAGTTTAAAAGTATCGTAGTCAAACCAACAAGAAGTTTCGATTAAAACCAAAAGTAGTTGAAAAACAAAGATAAAAACTTATCTCAAATTCTCCACCAAACTCTTGAAGTTCTTTTGAATCTATTCTCTTTTACAACACTCTTAACTCTCACAATAAAACTAAAAACAAAAAGGATAAAGTAAATTTTCAGGACTCTCCAAATGTTCCTCTCAAAACTCCCCCTTCTTAGCACTTTTCAGGACTCCTCAAAAAGTTTCAACTTCCTTCTTTTATAATTTTTCAAGAGATGTCTTGGTAATTCTTCAAAATGTGTCTAAACTCGATGAATTATCCAAAGGATGCCTCCTTTCACAAGTCTTCTAACCATATTTTCGTTTCTAGTGGCCATAACCACCCTCTTTAGCCAATAGGTGCCTCAAATGTCCATTTAAAATTCGGCAAAATGAAGTAACTGTCACATAACTGCCTCTGTCGTTTAAGCACGGGGCCACTGGTGCTTAGGCGCGGTATTCTCTATTTCACCGGCGCTAAGCGCCAAATCTGACGTTTAGGCGCCAAAACTCTTTTGCATCATTCTCACATTTTTTGCTTCAAATTTGATCATTTTTCACTCATTTTAGCATTTTCATCTTTTTATTTGTACCTGAAAGAAAAATACACAAATATCTTCCATTAAAATGCAAAATCTCAAAAATAGGTATAAAAATGTGTCTAAAAACACTATATATTTTAGGTGTATCAGTATGTTGTCTTCTTGTAGTGACAGATTCCTTGTTTAGCATACTGAGTCCTCTCGGACCTCATGCCTACACAAAACTATAATTAATTACTTGATTTATCGATTTATAATTGTACTATGACTAATTGATTGTCTTTTGAACATTTAGGAAAGATGAGTTTAAGAATTTCAGGGACCTTTCGAGGAGTGTTATGTCACTACAGACTACAGAGTTTCTTGCTCACGGACAAGTGTGACTTCTTCCAATGGGCAAAATGGCTAACAGATTCCATCGCCAAGATTGATCGAGAATGAATAGTATCCCTGGAGGACGATCTGAATCGTGACATATGCCGTCTCAATTTAAATATAATATTATCATATTATTAAATATTATTTTAAGTCTTTTTTATTTTAATAATTATGATATAAACAGTTAAGTGGGCTATGAATCTTATTTTTTCCATTATTCTGAAACGGATTTTTGATTCAAAAGCATCACATATATTGTAATGACAGTTATGTTACAACCAACGTTACTACACAGACAAAATAGTTATTTGTCAAAAAACAAATATGCTACAACTTTTTTCAAACAATAAATAAATAAATAGCCGCCAGTTTATTCGCAACAGTTTCTGCGTAGCAATTTTTTGAACAGCTGTTGCGCGGCAACTTATTAATAAGCTGCAGCTATCCCAAACAGACCCTAGATCATTTAATTTTATCTTTTTTTTTTCTTTCTAATATTTGTCATGCACCATCTAGCTTTTAACCAAACAAACTCAGTGATGTTCTCACAAATGCATCTCATAGCATGGACTATGGTCGGATGTTTGAACACATTTGTGTTAGAAACAGTAGTATTTTTTCTCTTGAATATTAAGAGTCTATTTGGGGGCAATTGCAGTTGTTTAAAGAAACAATTATGAAATGTTGTTAAGAAAACCACGATGGCTATTACAATTTGTTTTTTTTTTCAAAAATCAGATCGAAGCATTTTCACAGCCACAGTCCTTTTAACCAAATCCAATTGCAAAACATAACTTTCAATTACAGCTTTTTGAAAAAAGAGGCAAACCAAAATCCTTAGCGAAGATTAAATTCATTGCCAATGGAAAAACAGAGAAATTACGTCTGCTACCAGCAAAAGACAACTCGACGGTTAACCAAAATTTATTCTTGGTGATATCTGACATTGAATAAAGCATAATTACATATTTTATTTGAATAAATAAAATAAACACCAACTATTCTGTCATTCAAATAAAAGATACATACACGCACCATGATTGTCAGTATGATTCCCAGGTTGAGTGGCAAGCACAGTTGCATTTATAATCAAATATGTACTCACGTGGCAAAAGAGCATCCATCATAGATTCACAAGAGCTTTCGGTGATAATACTTGTTAAGAAGTGCTTCAGAATACTCTCCGAAAGTAAGAGTTCCATTTGGTGAGATCAACTGTAGCAGAGAAGCAGAAAAGNAAGTGCTTCAGAATACTCTCCGAAAGTAAGAGTTCCATTTGGTGAGATCAACTGTAGCAGAGAAGCAGAAAAACAATCAATATTTAAAATGTTCATTAAAAATACGTACAAGCGCAGAGTTTCAGAACAAATAAAAAAAAAAGAAAAATAAATAAATAAAACTTTAAGCAGTCTTTTCTGTTTATGATGAATGCTTTAAAAAAAATTTCAGGCCTNAGCAGAAAAACAATCAATATTTAAAATGTTCATTAAAAATACGTACAAGCGCAGAGTTTCAGAACAAAAAAAAAAAGAAAAAGAAAAATAAATAAATAAAACTTTAAGCAGTCTTTTCTGTTTATGATGAATAGTCTGCTTTAAAAAAAATTTCAGGCCCATGACCATCTATCACTAGTAGTACCTCCTGATGATGACGAATTTCAGCTGGAAATTTGAGAAGCTCATCCCTGCAAATATAAATGGGAAGTTTACAAATTTATCCTGAAAGGGAAAAAGGAGGTCTATATGCTAGCAAAGCAACATTTTTTAGGGATTAAAATTCTCAGGAGGAAAATTTGAGCTTTGAATTAAAAGCGAGGAATTTATCTAATGAAAATGATTTTTGGACTATTTGGAGGTGCCAAATATTACTGTTAAACATACCAGTCAGGCTGCATAAAAAGTGCAAAAGTTGAGCGTTCTACACCAATCGATGCTTCACCTTTAGGTGCCTGTAAAACAGGATAAAGAGAAATTACCAGACAATAACTTTGTATCCTCGTCCAAACACACCAACACCAGACAGGAAAAACAAATCATCGAGTAAAAATTGGAAAAGTGTGATGCTAGATTCCACCTTCTAGTTGAAGAATAATATGCTAATTAATTAGAAGTTTTACATATATCAAACTAAATGCTTATTTATTTATATTATCTAGCACCTAAAGATCAATTTTACATATCTAGTTGAAAATATGTATTCCATTTTTTTAAAGTTAAAATAGTGGCACTTTTGATGTGCTATGAAAGATTTGGATGGTATAAATGTAAAAAAGCAAAGTTTATGTGTTACTTGTGTAAAATACATATAAATTGTGTGGGTATGTATGTAAGTGCCCTAATTCAGGAGTATTTTTTGTGAGGGTTGCAATATATTTTCCTTAATTGGAATTTGAGAAGTTTTGGAAGAAATAAATATATACTATACTAGATAACCCGTTTCTCTATCTCAATATCTGGAGTTCACTGTAAGACGTACTTCAGGTCTATTGTCTACCTCACATTCCTAGTAGTTGTAGTTTTGCCTAGTCCAACCATGGGATGATTTGGTGATTTAAGGGCAATTATGAATAGGGGTGTAAACAAGACGAACACGACCAAACACGAGCGAGCCCAGGCTTAGATCGTGTTCGGCTCGTTTATATTTCAAGCTCAAAAAGTGTGTTTGTGATCAGCTTGTTTGCTTAGCGGGTCAAACACGAGCTATTCACGAATAAAGAAACATTTTGACATCCCTAATCACANACCAATCGATGCTTCACCTTTAGGTGCCTGTAAAACAGGATAAAGAGAAATTACCAGACAATAAGTTTGTATTCTCGTCCAAACACACCAACAGCAGACAGGAAAAACAATTCATCGAGTGAAAATTGGAAAAGTGTGATACTAGATTCCACCTTCTAGTTGAAGAAAGATATGCTAATTAATTAGAAGTTTTACATATATCAAACTAAATGCTTATGTATTTATATATCTAGCACCTATAGATCAATTTTACATATTTGCCACCCTACTTAGATCTGAAAATATGTATTCCATTTTTTAAAAGTTAAAATAGTGGCACTTTTGATGTGCTATGAAAGATTTGGATGGTATAAATGTAAAAAAGCAAAGTTTATGTGTTACTTGTGTAAAATACATATAAATTGTGTGGGTATGTATGTAAGTGCCCTAATTCAGGAGTATTTTTTGTGAGGGTTGCAATATATTTTCCTTAATTGGAATTTGAGAAGTTTTGGAAGAAATAAATATATACTATACTAGATAACCCGTTTCTCTATCTCAATATCTGGAGTTCACTGTAAGACGTACTTCAGGTCTATTGTCTACCTCAAATTACTAGTAGTTGAAGTTTTGCCTAGTCCAACCATGGGATGATTTGGTGACTTAAGGGCAATTATGAATAGGGGTGTAAACGAGCCAAGTGTTCAGCTCATTTATATTTCAAGCTCAAAAAGTGTGTTTGTGATCAGCTCGTTTGCTTAGCGAGTCAAACACAAGCTATTCACGAATAAAGAAACGTTTTGACAACTCTAATCACGTAGTCATAAGATGTTATGGGTTGGGGCAAGATTTAAAAATTATTGTTTATATTAAAACATCAATTGAATCTGATTTAATAATTTTCATTCTATTTTCTTAACTAATACTTTTAATTGATTATAAATCTTTGTAGCCTTTTAGTCAATTAAAGTATTTAAAAATACTACTCATTAATATATATATATATATGATTGATGAGTAGTATTTCGAGCGAAAACGAGCTGAACACAAACAAACAAATCTTTGTTCGTGTTCGAACAAATCTTTGTTCGTGTTCGATTCGTTAACTTAGTGAACGAGCGGAACACGAGCTTTTCGTGAACAACGAGTCGTTTTGACAACCCTAATTACAGACGCCTGAAAATATCTGCATTTAAAATGAACNATATATATATATATATGATTGATGAGTAGTATTTCGAGCCAAAACGAGCCGAACACGAACGAACAAATCTTTGTTCATGTTCGGCTCTTTAACTTAGTGAAGGAGCCGAACACGAGCTTTTCGTGAACAACGAGCCGTTTTGACCGCCCTAATTATGGACGCATGAAAATATCTGCATTTAAAATAAACACATAAGAAATTTAGAGCTATTTTGACCATTTACTCTTATTATATATAAAGCTGTCTTTGGAAATGAAATATGGATATTAAATCATTGGTTCAACTGTCAAACTTAAAAGGAAATGCCGAAGTATACTAATCATACGCATAAATCTTTAAGGAATGAAATTTGGATTTTAAATCATTGGTCCAACTGTGAAACTAAAAGGAAACCGCTTGAGCCAAGTTTGCTGTTTTTTTTTTAGTTAAATGATCAAAATTCTCATGTTTTCTCACATATTTGATCCCACTATATTGTTTTGAATTTTTTTCGCAATTTATGAAAATAAATTGGCGATTGTTAGTTCTTTCNAGGAATGAAATTTGGATTTTAAATCATTGGTCCAACTGTGAAACTAAAAGGAAACCGCTTAAGCCAAGTTTGCTGTTTTTTTTTTTAGTTAAATGATCAAAATTCTCATGTTTTCTCACATATTTGATCCCACTGAATTGTTTTGAATTTTCTTCGCAATTTATGAAAAGAAATTGGCGATTGTTAGTTCTTTTATTATTGGCAACCAATATCAGGAATTAGTTCCAATGAACTTGTGTTTGATGAATTCGACAATGTACTTGGACGGAGAAGAGAGATGCACTCCCCATATATAAGTTGGAATGATCATCATACAAATTTTGTACCGAGAGCATGCTCAATTAATCTCATAAAAAGTCTCAAAAAATAATTCTCATTCATCAATCAATAACTCAATTACAAGTCATCGATCCCTAATCATAGAAAAAGGGTCATAAAGTTAAGCTTACATAATTTAAAATATAAATTCAAATTCAATCCGACCTAAACTAAAATTTACATCTATCAAAATATTTAAATTAAAATTTATAATAATCCAAAAAGGATAAAAAAAACCTATTAAAATAAAAAATCCAAGCAAAAGTAAAAATGCTAAAAAGCCACGAAAACATGCTTAGTTCAATCTTAAGATAGCAAGGTGATTTAACTTGGTTAATGACCTGAAGTACAACATCAACTCTTACATAAGCTAACTTATAGGATTAGCAAGAATTAGCATTCATGCAATCATCTGGGTAGACATAAGCTAACTTATAGGATTATCCTTACTCATCTATANAAATAATTCTCATTCATCAATCAATAACTCAATTACAAGTCATCGATCCCTAATCATAGAAAAAGGGTCATAGAGTTAAGCTTACATAATTTGAAATATAAATTCAAATTCAATCCGACCTAAACTAAAATTTACAACTATCAAAAGATTTAAATTAAAATTTATAATAATCCCAAAAGGATAAAAAAACCTATTAAAATAAATCAAATAAAAAATAAAAAATCCAAGCAACAGTAAAAACGCTAAAAAGCCACGAAAACATGCTTAGTTCAATTTTAAGATAGCAAGGTGATTTAACTTGGTTAATGACCTGAAGTACAACATCAACTCTTACATTGTCTATCAAGAATTAGCATTCATGCAATCATCCGGGTAGACATAAGCAACTTATAGGATTATCCTTACTCATCTATATTTTATCTAAAGAAAACAAGTCTTTTCGGCTGACCAAAAGCATGTGCTTCACTTTCCTAAGCATCACTGATGCCGGAGCTTGAAGTGGTTGCTTTCCTAGTGTCCTTTGTGGGCGTATTGTTTCAGTCTTTTTCTTACNCTAAAGGAAACAAGTCTTTTCAGCTGACCAAAAACATGTGCTTCACTTTTCCTAAGCATCACTGATGCCGGAACTTGAAGTGGTTGCTTTCCTAGTGTCCTTTGTGGGCGTATTGTTACAGTCTTTTTCTTAGGTGTCCCGTGTATTCTGGAATTTTATCTCTTTGGATGGACAACTTGTAATTACGAAGGGTCAGCTTAAATATAAGACAACCGTAGGCTATTTTGGGCAGGCAGTTTTTGGATTAGAGTTTTCTATTTTCCTGAAAGGTGGTTCGGCACTAATTCCTCCCCCTTTGTTGTATTCTGAGGTGTTTCTCAGGTGGTTTTTTTGCCAATAAATTTCTTACCATTTCCGTTTAGATTTTTTGTTCTTTCCCAATGGACATACCGCCGGTATCAAGCACCTTATCTAATAAAATGACACGCTCAACATTGCAAGATCGCTGGTTTAGAATCAAGATCGACATTCAGGATTTTGAAGGCCAACAAGATTCGAATGAATTTATTAATTGGCTGTATACAGTAGAGAGATTTCGNGTGTTTCTCAGGTGGTTTTTTTGCCAATAAATTTCTTACAATTTCCGTTTAGATTTTTTGTTCTTTCCCAATCGACATACCGCCGGTATCAAGCACCTTATCTAATAAAATGACACGCTCAACATTGCAAGATCGCTGGTTTAGAATCAAGATCGACATTCAGGATTTTGAAGGCCGACAAGATTCNCGGGAAAAATTAGCAATATACACTATTGAACAACAAACTTTCTATTTCAAAAAGACAATTACTTAAACTATATATATATATATATTTATAGTAATTAAAATTGATGTTTGACAAAACAGTAATAACTTCTAAAGATAACTTGAGTTTATATAAAGAAAAGCATTGAATATGAAAATATTTTTCTCCTTATCATGAATCAGTAATAAGTATAAGAATTATGTTGTGGAAGTATGCAAATTGTGTTGTGTTAAATAAGAGCAATAATATTCTTTACCATTACTAGAGATGATATAAAGAACATTGGCTAATTTAAAGTTTGAATAGTTCTGAAGATCGGCTAGGCAGGGAAGATATCAGCCCTCACTCTAGAGTTCCCTCGATTCTCTCCACCTGGGGGCTAACATCTCGTATCAGAACCTAAAACGATAAACCAAGTTAGGGGCTTTAACATGTCACTTCAAAGTCCTCTAATTCTACACAATTCAAAAATTATCTTCCTATTTATTTGCACTAAATAATATGAATTACATTATCATTCATACAGTCTCATGTGATTCTTTCCAATTGTTGATTCAGACAATACCATACCGGTTCTTACATGTTCTCACAATAAATTTTAACATTAAGATAGACAAAATCAAGAAGTAAATGAAGTGCATGGAATTAAATCATCACAACTTCTTCTAACATTAAAAATCAATACTCTCCATAACTTCCATCCAACACTTTAATTACTTCTCATTTTAAGGAGAAAGATAAAGAATACTCAGAATCTATGGAGAAAAGAAAACCACACTTCAGTTTAAAAGTAGAAATCGTTGTCAAACCAACAAGAAGTCTCGATTAAAACCAAAAGTAGTTTAAAGCAAAGACAAAAACCTATCTCAAATCCTCCACCAAACTCTTAAGGTTTCTTTGAATCTCTTCTCTTCTACAACACTCTTCTCACAATAAAACTAAAAACAAAAAAGATAGTAAATTTTTTGTGCCTGAAAATCTCTCCAAATGTTTCTCTCGAAACTCCCCATTTTTAGTACTTTTCAGGACTCTTAAAAAAGTCTCAACTTCCTTCTTTTATAATTTTTCAAGAGGTGCCTAGGTAACCTTTCAAAATGTATCTAAATTCGATGAATTCTCCAAGGGATGCCTCCTTTTACAAAGCTTCTAACCATATTTTCGTTTCTAGTGGTCATAACCACCTTCTTTAGCCAATAGTGTCTCAAATGTCCCTTCAAAATTCGGCAAAATGAAGTAATCGTCACATAACTGCCTCTGGCACTTAAGCGTGGGGCCTCTAGCGGTTAGGTGCGGTCTTCTCTGTTTCACCAGCGCTTAAGCGCCAAATTTGGAGATTATGTGCCAAAACTCTTTTGCACGATTTTCACATTTTTGCTCCAAATTTGATTACTTTTCACTCATTTTAGCATTTTTCATCTTTTTACTTGTACCTGAAAGAAAAACACACAAATACTTCTATTAAAAGTCAATATCTCAAAAATAGGTATAAAAATATGTTTAAAAACACTATATATTTTAGGTGTATCAGTATGTTATCTTCTTGTAGTGACAGATTCGTTGTTTAGTATACTGAGTCCTCTCAAACCTCATGCCAACACAAAACTATAATTAATTACTTGATTTATCGATTTATAATTGTACTATGACTAATTGATTGTCTTTCGAAGCATTTAGGAAATATAAGTTTAAGAATTTTAGGGACCTCCCGAGTGTTATGCCACTGCAGACTACATAATTTATTGCTCATGTCACATCAGTCATATAACTATGAGAGATAGTTCTACAAGTGCCCGCGGAGAATCACAGACAAGTGTGACTTCTTCCAGTGGGCAGAATGGCTAATAGATTTCATTGCCGAGATTGATCAAAAATGAATAATATCCCTAAAGGACGGTCTGGCTCGTGACATACGTCGTCTCGATTTAGAAATAATATTATCATATTATTAAATATTATTTAATTTTTTTTTAATAATTATGATATTCACCGTTAAATGAGCTGTATGTCTTTTTTTTGGTACTGTTCTGAAACGGATTTTTAATTCTAAAGCATCACATATATTATTATGACAGTTATGTCGCAACCAACGTTACTACACAGACAGAATAGTCTTTTGTCAAAAAACTATGCTACAACTTTTTTCAAACAATAAATAAATAGATATCCACCTAGTTTATTCGCAACATTTTCTACGTAGCAGTTTTTTGATAAGCTGCAGATATCCCAAACAGACCCTAAATCATTTAATTTTAACTTTTTTTTTCTTTTTAATGTGTTATGCACCATCTAGCTTTTAACAAAACAAACTCGTGATGTTGTCACAAATGCATCTCATAGCATGGACTATGGTCGGACGTTTGAACACATTTGTGTTAGAAACAATAGTATTTTTTGTTTTGAATATTAAGATATTTGGGGGCAGTTGCAGTTGTTTAAAGAAGCAATTGTGAAATTGCTGTTAAGAAAACCACGATGGCTATTACAAATTTTTTTTTTTCAAAAATCAGATCAAAGCATTTTCGCAACCACAGTCCTTTTAATCAGATCCAGCTGCAAAACATAACTTTCAATTGCAGCTTTTGAAAAAAGAGGCAAAACAAAACCCTTAGCGAAGATTAAATTCATTGCCAATGGAAAAACAGAGAAATTACGTCTGCTATCAGCAAAAGACAACTCGACGGTTAACCAAAATTTATTATTGGTGATATCTGACATTGAATAAAGCATAATTACATATTTTATTTGAATAAATAAAATAAAGACCAACTATTCTGTCATTCAAATAAAAGATACATACACGCACCATGATTGTCAGTATGATTCCCAGGTTGAGTGGCAAGCACAGTTGCATTTATAATCAAATATGTACTCACGTGGCAAAAGAGAGCATTCATCATACNTTCAACTAAATAAGTAACACCATTATGTCAGTACAATACAAGTTAGCTTGACAGAATTATTTTTGCAGGAAAGCGGGCAGATATGCACTGTTTCATATGGTGCTTTAGGCGAAGAAAAAAAATCATCAATTGAAAAGCTGATTAAAATGCCACGTGCAATAAAGTAACAAGCACTATTAAATAAGTAGTAAAAGATGTACTTGGAGAATCAAAAAATGAGTTTCTTTAAATAAAAATAGTTGCTTGTGGAATAATAATGTGCAAGAAAAGATAAAATAGAGTAGTTATACTATAAAAATTGGTTTAGATGTAAAAACTTAAGAGGACTGAAAAAAAATATCGAATAACTCGCAGGGAGTCTAAAAGAACAAGATGTGATGTTAAAATTCTGCTTTTAATGATCTTATAAAAGATTAGATATTAAGGAGGGGGGAAAATATATGTATAAACTAGCCAAACAAAGAGAAAAGAAAATGTTTAACTCAAGTAATGTGTATTAATAAATGAAAATTAAAAAGTGTTTTTCTTAGAAAAAAATATTCACATAAGTGGGTGAGTTATTTTGATAAATTTTTTATAAAATTTCTAAAAATACAATCAATCTTAGTGATCTTAATATCATTAATAATAATAAAATGTTTCATTTTTACCGTCGCATTAGTAAAAAAGAAATTGATGACGCTTTAAAGAAAACTAAAGGTAGAAAATCTGTAGGACCTGATGATATCCTAATTGAAATATGAAAATGTTTAGGAGATTTGGGAGTTCTTTGGCTTACTAAACTCTTTAACAATATTTTAAAACTAAAAAAGATGCCTGAGGAGTAGAGGAAGAATATCTAGGTCCCTAATTTTTAGAATAAAAGGGATGCACAAGAGAGTGCAAATTATAGAAGAATTAAGTTGATGTGTCATGCTTTAAAATTATGGGAGAGGNAAGGGATGCACAAGAGAGTGCAAATTATAGAGGAATTAAGTTGATGTGTCATGCTTTAAAATTATGGGAGAGTGTAATTGAACATAGGTTTTATGGAGAACTTCAGAGATAATATGAAAGCTATACATTTATTGAGAAGTTTGATGGAGAAGTTCAGAGATAATAAGGAGAATCTGCATTTGAATTTTTTTTATTTAGAAAAATATTACGATAAGGTTCTAAAAGATATCCTTTGAAGAGTTCTTGAGAAGAAAGATGTTGATATGACTTATATTCAAGTCATTAAAGATATGTAACTAGAGTTGTTACTTGTGTTTGAACTAAAAGAGGATTGNGAGAGTTCTTGAGAAGAAAGATGTTGATATGACTTATATTCAAGTCATTAAAGATATGTAACTATAGTTGTTACTTGTGTTTGAACTAAAGGAGGATTGACCAAATATTTTCCTATTTCTATTGGATTATATCAAGGATCAGCTTTAAGCCCATATCTTTTTGCTTTAGTTATGGATGGTCTTACTGGACATTTAAAGGAGGATGAACCTTGGTGTATGTTTTTTGCTGATGATATCCTTCTCGTGGATAAGACGAGAGAAAACCCCAGGAAAAACTTGAATTATGGAGGTCTACATTGGAATCTAAAGGCCTTCATTTGAGTAGAACTAAAACCGAATACATTGAATGTAATTTTAAAGTCTAAAGGCCTTCATTTAAAGTAGAACTAAAACTGAATACATGGAATGTAATTTTAGTAGTAGGGCCTTCGTTTAAGTAGAACTAAAACTGAATACATGGAATGTAATTTTAGTAGTAATAGCGTGGCAGAAGTGTGACTTTGGGTGATCAAATTATTAAAAGGTGTGAATGATTTAGATATCTTGGGTTCGTGTGACTTTGGGTGATCAAATTATTAAAAGGTGTGAACGATTTAGATATCTTGGGTATGTTGTTCAAAGAGATGGTGATAAAGATGGGGATGTTAATAGTAGAATTCATGGTGTTTGGTTGAAGTAGAGGAATGTTTTGGGCCTTTTGTGTGATATAAAAGTACCGCTTATNGTTAATAGTAGAATTCATGGTGTTTGGTTGAAGTAGAGGAATGTTTTGGGCCTTTTGTGTGATATAAAAGTATCGCTTATACTGAAAGGAAAAATTTATAAGACGGTGGTGAGATCTGCAATGCTCTATGGCGCTGAATGTTGGCTTTTAAAAGAGAAGTATAATGCTAAGTTAAGTGTTGCAGAGATGAGAATGATTAGATGGATGAGTGGCTTTACACTTAGAGACAAAATGTGAAATGAATATACCCGTGATAGTGTTGGTGTAGCTTCTGTGATGGACAAAATTAGAGAAATTCGTCTTAGATGGTTTTGTCACATTAAGTGTTGACCATCTAATCAGGCAGAGATAAACCTAGGAAGACTTGGGCTTATAGTATAAAAAATGATATTAATTTATTAGAACTAAATGAAAATATAACACTAACTAGAACACAATGGAGAAAAAGGATTCATGTAGCCGACCCCACGTAGTGGGATTAAGGCATTGTTGTCATTGTTATTGCTATTGAAAAGTTAACTGAAAAAATTTGGTATCATAGAGTTTCAACACAAATGCAAAGTTTTATGGATTCAAATAAGAGGTTAAGTAAACTAAGGCTTGTGTCTCAGGGCTACTCATATGCTGCTCTAATCATAAGGATTGAATAAACAAATTAGCTTTGATTGGGCTTTCTCTTAACTTGACAAAAATTACCCATCAAAATGAATGTGGAATAAAAAAACTGGCTTTCTACCCCTGTGACGTCCCGTTATTGTTACTGGGGTAGAGGAATCAAAAAGTTAAAACGTGAGAGAGGAAATGAAGTGTTGAGCATAGGGCAGAGGAAACGACGGGAGGTCGAGAAACCGAAGAGGAGAATTTCACCCATAAAACATTGCAGTCGGCTTACCTGGAGAGTCGAACAACGAAACTCAATCCTATGCCATTGAGCAGAAGANAAAAATTACCCATCAAAATGAATGTGGAATAAAAAAACTGGCTCTCTACCCCTGTGACGTCCCGTTATTGTTACTGGGGGAGAGGAATCAAAAAGTTAAAACGTGAGAGAGGAAATGAAGTGTTGAGCATAGGGGAGAGGAAACGACGGGAGGTCGAGAAACCGAAGAGGAGAATTTCACCCATAAAACATTGCAGTCGGCTTACCTGGAGAGTCGAACAACGAGACTCAATCCTATGTCATTGAGCAGAAGAAGAAGAAGGGTCTGTTTGGGGCAGCTGCAGCTTATCCAACTTATCCAAATAAGCATTTTATCCTGATAAGTTCTTGATCAACAGCTTATCCAGATAAGCTGACTGGTTATTTGGAGTAGCTGTTTGAAAACAGCTGATTTGCAGTTGTTTGTGGATAAATTATCATTTTGCCTCTATTAAATAATATTGTTTGTGACAAAATTGTCTTGGCAATATATTAGATATTGCAAAAGCAGAAAAATAAATTTATTTTTTTAGAGTGTATCTATGTTTTTAATCTTTTGTTTTTTTATCCCTAAAAGCCTCATCAAAATACTGTCATCATGCTTAATTAGGTAGACATAGTTTTTCATTATAATATATAAAATTGGAGATCAAAGAAACAATTTGATGCGACATTGATCATTGGAAACTAATGTTTATTTAGCCATGGTGCAGATGTTATGAAAACTTGTTGGCTTCAATAAGGAAAGAAAAAACTCAATAGCGGCGTCCTCTCATACAAAAATAAAATTTTTTTGATAACTTATTGGCTTCAACAAGGAAAGAAAAAACTTAGACAAAAATAAACGTCCCCTCAGCCTTACCTGGATGAAAGAAGAGTGTTGTTAGCTACTTTTGTGTTGGATAAAAAATCGAATGGTGGTGCGTGGGCAACGCCAAGACAAGCTAGGGGACATACCCAATAGGATGGTCAGTTGGAAGGAATTTGTGGAGTTATTTAAAGAGTGGTTTGTACCCCTATCTGGTCAAAGACAGATGTACGACAGGCTCATCAAGTTGAGGGAAGAAGATTAGACCGTCATGCAATACGAAGCAAAATTATTTGCATTGTCGAGGTATGCACCACAGTAGATCGCTATTGCAGAAGAAAAGTATTATAGTTTTCTTTCAAGATTAAAAGATTTGATCAGACAATCTTGGCATCTTTAGGGATCGATGTATGCTCAATATTAGTAGAACAAGCTAAAAAAGTGGAGATCGACTATCAGTTTACTCAAAAACGTAAGGAGATCCACAAGATAAAGAGTAATGATAAAGGTGAAAATTTAAATCACTCAAAAGGATTCAATGGAAAGAGGTTCAAGAACAATTCGGGTGAAGTTAGCAGAGGTACGACTCGGGCATATAATCGCTTGTGTCAAATGCAGAAGACAACATAAAGGTGAATGTGTGATTGCCTCTAACACTTGTTATTGGTGTCGTCAATATAATCATATAGAAAGATATTGTCCATCTCTTAGCCAAAAGAATGTCGAGGATCAAAAATCAAATGGAGCTCCTTCACAGAAGACTATAGGTAGATAAGAAAAGATCGGAAGCTTCTACGAAGGTCAACCAAGACAACTTGTTCGACCTCTAGTATATTTCCTTGCTCATAGAGAGTCTGAAGAACCTACTGCTGCTAAAGGAGATGAGGTTTGATGAGTTTGGCGATTTCTTAAATAAAGGTATTTTCCTAANAAAAATAAATTTATTTTTTTAGAGTGTATCTATGTTTTTAATCTTTTGTTTTTTTATCCCTAAAAGCCTCATAGGTAGATAAGAAAATATCAGGACTATAACTTCAACTTCTACCGAAGGTCAACCAAGACAACTTGTTCGACCTCTAGTATATTTCCTTGCTCATAGAGAGTCTGAAGAACGTACTGCTGCTAAAGGAGATGAGGTTTGATGAGTTTGGCGATTTCTTAATAAGGGTATTTTCCTAGCATTCTTTTTGTTTTAGTAACTATGTGTCGTTATTCGAAGTATAGTTAAGTGGTCTTGTATCAAGTTTTTATCTTATAGTGATTTCCTTTTATTTTAATGAATGACCCATAGTTTCATCGAAAAATTTATGGAGGACTAATGTTAACCTAATTAATGAGAAATGACTTGTGGTCTATTATAAATTTTGAGGACGAATTTTTTGTAAGTGGCGAAGATGATAACATCCCATTTTTTATTATCNTGGAGGACTAATGTTAACCTAATTAATGAGAAATGACTTGTGGTCTATTATAAATTTTGAGGACGAATTTTTGTAAGTGGCGAAGATGATAACATCCCATTTTTTATTATTGAAGCAAAGGAATCAAATAGTCAAAGTGTAGGAGTGGAAACAGAGAGCTGAGCAGGAGGAGAGGAAATGAGGAGAGAACAGGAAGCTGAAGAGGTAAATTTCTCATATAAAGCGTCGCAGTCGGCTTACCTAGAGAGTCAAACAATGAGACTCAATCCCTTGCCATCGAGCCAAAGAAGAAGAAAAGGTAACCGAAGGAGTTGGCGGCTGTAAGAGTGGTTACACTCACCGCGCTAGGTCAAGACGAGTTAGCGACGTCGTGCTTGCGAAAAGAAAGGAGGCGGCGTCTTTATCAAGCAGTAGAGGAAAGTNAAGAAGAAAAGGTAACCGAAGGAGTTGGCGGCTGTAAGAGTGGTTACACTCACCGCGCTAGGTCAAGACGAGGCAGCGACGTCGTGCTTGCGAAAAGAAAGGAGGCGGCGTCTTCATCAAGCAGTAGAGGAAAGCGGCGGCATTGTGCCTAGCCGAAATCAAAAAAGTCGAAGAGGACCTTGCGGAAGAAGCTCTCTAGTTCATGTGAATCAGCTCTTGCGCGCAGAGAAGACGCTCCTATGTGCACAGTGGACGGAGTCGTGGTTTCGCCTGCGTAAAGTAGGCNCAGTCAAAGGCATAGATTACCCCTCCTCCTGATCTGCTCCAAGTTATTGACACTATTGATCATCAGAAGAATACTCTTGATGATGTCACCATCATCGCGGGTAATATGTCAGTCATTCAGCCTTCACACAATGTTCATGATGTAGGTCTCCCGATTCCTCCTATGGAACCTTTGTTCGTGAGGGCAAGGGAGACATTTCATACTTCACATGCCTTAAAACATATCACTGATGTAATGGTGACAATATTTATACTGCGGTTAAACCGCCTCATCAGATCGAGTAAGTTGTTATTGTTAGTTAGGCACATGTGGCTCATGATGTGCAAAAACCTACATTTGTCCGACAATCTTTAGAACAATCCACTGATCATATGAGACAGTCTTCAGATGAGGAATGACAGATTTACACATCCAGAAAGAAGAAGGATAATGGAAGTCTGCTACCAAACTCAACAATTTGTTAGCTGACTCCCATCCTAGAATCAGAGGCAGAGGCAATGCTAAATTGGATCATTAGCAAGCTAACTAAATTTGCGAGTGTTGGCAGACTTTTGGCGTACAGTTTCTATGTCTACATTTTAATCATAGTTTCCTACATGTGTGTTGTATGTCGGGTGGTTAGAGTGTCAATTTGGGTCATTTCATCCAACCTATCTGCACATTTCCTTTTATTAATATATTCACTTTTGGGCTTTTATATATATACACACACATAAATAGGTATATATAAGTTTATTATTTAAAAGTTCAACTTAAGTGAATTTCAATATTGGCCTAAAGAAGCGTTAAGGGATGTAATTTAAATGTATAAATTAATAATATTTAATATTAATTTTGATTATAATAATTAAATTTATAGTCTAAAGTATTGAATTTTTAATTAAAATAGTGGAATACATAAAAATAAAATTAAGTGATAATCGAATATTTTATATTTTATAGGTGATAATTTGATATAAGCGATAAAAGAACAAGTAAATCGTCTATTAGAGGTGAGTACTCATGTTCATATATTATGGTAAAATTTTGTTTCATCTGCATCAAATGCATTAACTAGTAATATTATAGTTATATTGAAAATAATGCAAAATCAGGATTTTGAATTCTAGTGAATTTTATTTATATTATAGAAATG
>JXCR01031278.1:24173-42315 GCA_002079205.1 Phalaenopsis hybrid cultivar | reverse complement strand
ATTCTTTAAATGAATAGAAAACTAGAACTCTTAAACTTGATGACTAGATAATCTTGTGGCTGCAGAGTTAATTCAATTACTTGGATTTTTTTCTGAAAATCTCACGATGATATTTATTTAAATCAAACTTATAGTATTTCTGAATTAAAACTTTACTACAATAGATCATAACTTTTATATAGTACAAAAATTACTTGAGGATAAGTAATAGTTAAGTTTGGGGGATTTGACCAAAGGAAAATATGTTGAGATTTTTGTACCTATTTTATATTATTTTTGATAATATTGCACTTTAAAGAAAGGTATTTTTGATGTTTTGTTGCAGGAATGATGAATTAGGGTCATTGGAGCAAAAAGATACAAAAAGGAGCAAATTTGGAGCGAAAAGGACCAAAATGTGATGAAATGAACTAGGGCGCCGACAGCGAGATTTTCCCGAGACTCCAGAATTATTTCATTAAGAAGGTCCATTGATGGCATCCTCGAGGCCGCCAACGACGAGCTCGGTGATTACGACCAATCAGGCTGTAGATAAGGACAAATTTTGAAGGGATGCTTAGGCAACTCTTGGGAAAACTTATCCACACCTTTAAAAAAAAGATTTTGGCCAAAAATAAAGAGGAGCCAAAAGACTCTAGAGTTCCTGGAGGTTAGAAAGGTTCCATCAGTGTTTGCTAGAGTGTAAAAATTGTGAGGAATTCTTTGAGAGATTGTAAGAGTGGAGGGAAAGTAAGAGATTTCTTCCTCCTTGCTGCTTCGAAGAGGAATTTTGTGTGCTGTAAAGAAAGGAAGAGATTCAGAGGAACTTGAAGGAGTTTTCTTGGAGATAAATTAGAGATAAGTTTATTTATTGTTGTAGTTTGAATGACTGAATTTTATATATGAATTTTGAGTTTTGTTGTGTTTTCCTCATGAGATCTGAGTAGTTTTCTCTATTCTTCTCCTTGTCTTTAGATTTGTGAAATGGTGATTTGAATTGGTGAAGCCATGAAAATATTTAAGAAATTGTGATGATCTTTTCACTTTGATCTTAATTTACTTTCAATCTGGCCAATTAATTTGTTAAAATATGTTGAGTTTTACAACTAAAATAAAAATTACATCCAAGATCCAGAGAGGTCAAAGCCCTTGGAAGTTGGGTGCAAATAAATAGGGAAATAATATTATCGGACGTAGAATTGGAGATTTTAGAGTGACAGACTAAAATCCCCAATTCGGTCCAATTGTTTGGGTGCTGAAGTGTAGATGTTAGCCCTCAGGCGAGCGGAACGTGAGAGCTCCAAAGTGAGAGTCGGTATCCTCCCAGCCTAGCCGCAGATTCTGTAAACAAGCTTAGGATTAGTCAATGTTCTTTATGCCTGGACCAAAGGGTAAGGAATAGGTATGCACCTATTTGGCACAACATAATTTGAACTAATTCATTTTATTCATTCATTATAATTTCTTCACAAGGAGAAGGATGTAAATTGAACTGATTCACTTTATCAATTCACTATAATTTCTTGACAAAGAGAATGATGTTTTCAGTGTATTATTGAATAACACATTTAAACCCTCATTAGTATCATTAGTTATTTAATAGTTATTAAAATTACATATTTATTTTAATTGTGCCATTCACTATAATTTCTTGACAAGGAGAATGATGCTTTCTTATATATTGAATATCACATTGGAATTCACTATAATTTCTTGACAAGGAGAAGGATGCTTTCTTATATATTGAATATCACATTTAACTAATCATTAGTATAATTAGTTATTTAATAGTTATTAAAATTACATATTTATTTCAATTGTCTATTGTGACAGATAAGCAAATTGAATTTCATTGTTGTGATTAAAGTATTGCTTTTCTAAAATCTTAGTTCGTATTTCTAATCTTACTTCTTATTGGATCGATGTCTAGGACTCCATTAGAGCCCTATATTACTTGAGTGATACATATACTTGCATTGATATATGTGACTTTATAATTATTGAATATTTATTAAGTCCATATTTATTGAATCTATAACTGTTATTGAGTTTTGGTACAGTTGCTGAGGAGTTAAATCTTTTGGCAACAGAATTAAATACTTATATTTTTAAGCAAATATAAAGTCGCGGTCATTTCTCATTTGCAATACCATTTCTTCAATAGATATTTTATCATCCTCAAATTGTTGATCATTATTAGAGTCCGGTGGATATGAAGGTCTATAGTTTGTGTTCCCCTGATTATTCCAATTTCCATTAGGATTTGCATGATTTTTTTCCCATTTTTGGTTTCCACCGTCGGTAGTATGATTTCAGTTAAAATTAGGATGGTTCTCCCAACCTGGGTTGTAAAAATTAGAGTACGGGTTGTTTATGGTATTTAAAGTCTCGTATGATAAGTTAGAATCAATCATATGCCCTAATGAACTTTCCTCACTTACTAGAGTGAGTTGAGGCTAGTTCATTCTAAATTGGTCCAACTTCCTTGATATTGTGGCAACTTGAGATGCAAGAATTGTAATCACATCTGAATCATGAACACTGGCTACTTTTTTTGGATTTACCCTTGTAGAGGGTCATTAAAATTCGTTTGCAACCATATTTTCAATTAACGCATATGCTTCATCAAATGGTTTTGACATTAATGATCTACCAACAACAACATCAAATATAAACCTAAGGGTTTCTACTAACCCATTATAAAAAGTTTGAATGATTAATCAATGAGTCAGAGCATGATGTGGACACTTTCTTAGGAGTTCCTTAAATCTTTCTAAGGCTTCATATATTGATTCCCCTTCATACTGACAAAATGAGATAATATCTTTTCTAAGTTTAGTAGTCCTTGAAAGTGAAAAACACTTAGTTAGGAATTTCTGAGTTAACTCCTCCCAATTTTTAATAGAGCCAGGTGCTAATGAGTATAACCACATGTTAGCCTTATCTCTTAGTGAGAAATGAAAAAGCCTTAGTGTGACAGCATCGTCTGACATACTGTTATAACGAAATATAGCACAAAGTTCTATAAAATTTGATAAGTGTAAATAGGGATCCTCCAAAGGAGTTCCCCCAAACTGATTGTTCTGCACCAATTGAATAATTTCAGGATTTATTTCAAATGAGTCAGCTTCTACGATAGGGTTTTGTATACTTGAGTGAATTTCATCTACTGTAGGATTTATGTAATCCCTCAATGAAGTATGATGATTTTCCAAGTTATTATTTTGAAAGTTTTCCATTTCCATTTCTAGTTTTTTGGGTCATCTTTGTATTTTTATTTTTTTCTTTTTTTCAAACTCGGGATCATAATGCATAAGTCTTGCAGATCCTTTGTTTTGCATATGCAACACAACAAATAATACATTAATAATTAAATAAATAACAGATGAAATATATTCAACACAACAAAATATTTTCACAAACACCTTATTTTTCATAAAAATAATTTTTTTCAACACTTTTTCATATAAAAACACTTTTCACACAAAACAAGTTTTACGATACTACAGTTTTCCAAGTCTAAGCCTAATTACTTCAACTAAAATTCTCCTAAACTTCTTACCAAAGCTTCCTAAGCAACGGTGGCAAAAACTTGACAGCGACTTTTTATATGCTTAAAAATACTAGAATTTGACACCACTACTAGAAGATTTAAATCCACGGCAATGACACCAAAAACTTGATGCAACTTTTAATATGCAAGAATTTATTAACGCAAAGTTATTATTTATAATGATTTTGTAAAGTCACAATTTCAAACGCAAGTATAAGTATCGCTCAAGTAATACAAGGCTCTAGTGGAGTCACTTTTATCGATCCCATAGGGAAGCGAGGTAAGAGGTCCTTAATCAAATCCTAGTCTACTACAATTAGTCATTAGTTTGGAATATCGATTAAAATGATGTTTTATCTAGCAACTGCTCCTAAATGCAAGTGTTAAATGTAAAGATAATAATCGTAAAATGATGTTTTATCTAGCAACTACTCCTAAATGCAAGTGTTAAATGTAAAGATAGTAACCAAAATGATGTTTTATCTAGCAACTACTCCTAAATGCAAGTGTTAAATGTAAAGATAGTAACTGTAAATGATGTTTTATCTAGCAACTACTCCTAAATGCAAGTGTTAAATGTAAAGNGCAAGTAAAAACCACCACTTTGATAATTAAATTCGCTTCTAACATGCATCACAAAATCCTAAAAATGAATTCTACTCATTACAAAAGAAAATTAAAATGAAAACAACGGTATAATCTTCTCATACCATGATTTTCAAACAAGAAGAGAGTAAGAGAAGCCCATCACAAAGTACGAAGAAAACACAATGGAAACTTCATTTAACCAAAGTAAATCCACTAGATAAGTGTTTAGAAAAATCAAAAGATAATCAAGAACACAATACTTAGCTTCTCCCCTTTGAAAGAAAGACGAATATCTCTCCCACAAAGTCTCTCGCCAATCCATGCAATGCTAGAACATCTTCTTATAAATTCTCTCAAAATCTCCTCTCTAATCTCTCCAAAAAGTTAGAAATCTACATTTCCACTCCTATTCTAAAAATCCTAAACTTTCTCCACACTTTTCCTAACATTCCTCTCACAAAAACCCCCTTTTTCTAACCTAAATTCATTTTTTTAAAGTGTAGGGATGAAGTTTGAAGAGTTGTCATAAGAGTCCTCTCAAAGAGCGTCCAAATACATTAAATTTTGACCCATAACCGCCAAAAGTCGGTCCATAGTCATCCTGGGCACCGTCGACGGGCTCGCGGGGGCCGTTGGTGGGCTGTAGGGCGCTGTCGGCGAGCTTTTCTGTCATTTTTTGGTCTTCTCGGGTAAATCTCACCGTCGGCATCGTTTTGGGCACCGTCGGTGAGCAAACTACACAACTCCACCGTTTTACCTCTGTTTCGCCCCATTTCAGTTGCGTTGTGTTCCTAACAGATAGCCCTACAAAATAAGCATAAAAACAACCTTCCTTTAAAGTGTAATCTCATTCAAAAATATGTAATAATTGTAAGCATCGAAAGACTTATCGAAAGGTGACAGGGCAAAATTTCATTTCTTGCTCGTTTTTGCGCCAAATTGCACCATTTTTGCATCTTTTTGCTCCAATGACCATAATTCATCATACATGCAACAAAACATCAATAATACCCTTCTTTAAAGTGCAATATCATCAAAAATAGTGTAAAATAGGTATGAAAATCTCAACATATTTTCCTTTGGTCATTATCTTGAGAGAGCTCTATATAATCCCTTTGTTTCTTTTCTATTGAGAAGGTAGAGGAGTTCAGAGGTGGCAGGATTGTGCACTCTTTTGCAAGCTAATTCTTTTTTACTCTGATGAAATGTTTTACCTCACAAAATTAGAACAACACTAAGCTCATCATCAGCTGACATGAGCACGTCAGTTGTGTTATCAGAAAGCAAAAAGGCATGAACCCCCCTCCTAATATTTTGCTTTTCCATGATACACAATGCTAAGAAGACTTCAACCTTATCCTCACTCAAATTCATCTATGCAAAAGAAGTGTTGTAAGTGTACTAGTACTCATCAACTGGGCATTTTTTTATCACTAAAATGAATTAAGGAGAAGAGTTTTAGCAACCCTCTCTCTCAATACAACATGACTCACCTCCTTCCTGTACACAAGATGGCCTAGCCTCCATTTGCGCTAAAATAGTAAAAAAACCAAGTAAATCATAAAAATAAAATGAGAGACCTACCCACGAAAAGTAAGCGACTAAGAAAAAAGGATAATTTAAGAGAAAAGAAGATACAAAGAATGTTATAATTGATGAACTTAGTAATCTCAAGCTCAACTCCCTCAAACTGTGGAAACACACTGTCTCCACATTCAATAGAGGAGGCACCCAATGCTTATACTTGATAAACCTTGTAGCAATGAATGGGATCAACCACCTTTTAAGGAAAATCCCAAATATTATTACTCTTTTCATGACCCACCATCTTCACTAAGTAGGAGGAGAACAATACAAACTCATCCTTATGTTGTTTCACCATAAATAGATGTGTGAAAAAGTTTAGAGATCAAGGAATCTTTTCATTTCTCATGAAGACTACTGACCCGACCCGCAACTACATAGATTTTTAAGCTCTGAAAGATGGACAAAAACATGACCCAATTTATATTTAAGCGGTTAGCGTGCAAACTAATATTTTATAGAGTTAAGAATTTGATTTATATTTCACACACTAGGGGTTTTACACAAGTATAATTATGGTTTCAAGTAATATAGTATTTTCTTTTAAGACCCTAAGATCAATCTGATCTTGGAAATATAGTTGTGTAAAATTTATAAAGTTGAATTCGCTTTACAAATGATGCCAAAAACTTGATGCAGTATTTTATGAATAAGATGTTAAGCACTTAATATTGGGATTCTACACAAGTATATGTATCATTATTAAGTAATATAAGACTTTCTATTTAAGTCTCGAATATTGATCCCACGAGGAAGGTTTAAATTTGAAATGATAAATTAACTAGGAAATTCACATAAATCAAACAAAATTAATGTCACTAATTTAAAATGTTTAAGATACTATCAAAACTCAATTATTAACTACTGGCAAAATTTAAATGTAAAGTTTAAAATAGTAACTTCTATAAACTATGTTTATGTGATGAAGTTTTCTAATATGAAAAAACATCTTTCCCACTACAATGAGCTTTTTGGTGAAATGAGAAGAAATAATTGGTTTAAATTTCTATTGTGCCAAATATGAGCAATTTTAATTCTCTACCTTGATTCAATGTTATAAAAAATCATTGGCTAATCTTAGGTTTTGACCCTAAATCCATGGCTAGGCTAGGAGGAAATTGGCTCCCACTCCAGAGCTCCCACTTCCCTTTCCCTGAAGGCTAACTCTTGCTTTAGCTCTTAAACAATAAGATCAAATTGGGTATTTTAGTCTGTCACCCCAAAAATATCCAATTTTATGCCCAATAATGTATATTTCCTTATTTATTTGCACTTAATTCCATGAACGAAATACTCCTTCATGGACTTAAATGTGATTCTCACTCTATTATAGAACTCATACTCTGTTTCCCGGATTATATGTTTCACAACATACTTTAACAATTCAATTGGCCAGGTTGAAAAGTAAATTAAGAATGGAGTGAAAAAATCATTACAATTTATTTTATATTTTAAAATTGGCACATCCAAATTATCTCTTCATTTCACCATATCTCAGAGTAGGGAGAAAGATAAAGGAAACTACTCAGACTTCATGAGAAAGATACAACAAAACATTAACTTCATATATAAAAGAAAGTTCATACAACAATAATAAACAAACAATATTTATCTGAAACTCTTTCTTAAAGCAAATCCCTTGTAGACTCTCTTAGGAAATGTAGGAAGAAAGAAATCTCACTTCTCTCCTTCTCAAACACTCTTAGAGAAGAATTCACACTTAAACTCACCACAAAAACTCAAAACTATAAAGAAATAACTGATTAATGGTGTGGAATGGCGTGGAAATCGGTTGAAGAGTGTGAAGTGGCGCGAACGAAGGTCAAAGGGGGCGAAGAGCGAGCGGAGCAGTGCAAAAAGGTCCTTTACTGATCAATTTTGGTTCTAAATAGAGCCCGATTTTTCAATAAGTGCATCTAAAAACTCTTCAAAAATTGTCCAAATTCGTCGAATCTTCTAGAAATAGGGTCTGCACCAACACTGGCGCTAGTTAATTAATTAAATCCATTTTCTCTATTAAACGGCGCCGTTGGCGCCCAGTCTGGGCCTGTCGACGCTGAACAATTCTTCAAAAATTACATTTTGACTCCAAATTCCATCCTTTTTGCTTACTTTTCACTTCAAGTCCTAAAAATCAACAACCTGTAATAAAGCATGAAAAATTCATTCCTTTAAAGTGTAATATCACCAAAAATGAGTATAAAATATGGGTCTAAAAGTGCATATATTTTTTTTGTATCAAAATCCCCCAAACTTAAATGTTACACGCCCTCAAGTTACTCCTTTACTACATAAAAATATGACTCATGACAAAGATTTTAACTTTTATATTTCCATATTTTAGTCCATTAAATTCAATATCACAACTTAAGAAAAATGTAAAATAACTCCAGTTAATACTAAAGGTATAAGAATATCTAGCAGTTGAGTCTAAGATTTTGATTCTCTACTCTTTTCAAGGAAAATTATAAATTATTCATATTAAAGCTGCTTAGAATATTCATATGAAAAAGAACTTTATGCAACTTTACTGGTAAATATGTTAATACTGAAATATAAGTTTAGGAAATTTAGCCAAGCCTTCTTCTTTAAGTTGATTCAAGTGAAGCCAATTTTTAATTAGGCATCTCCTCAAGCTTATCCTCACATCTTTTTATTTTCTTTCTTTTTTCTTTTCTTTTTTTCTTTTCTTTTTCTTTTCTTTTTCAAGATCATTTTCAATCTGTTTTCTTTTCTTTTCTTTTCTCTCTTTTTTTTTANCAAGTGAAGCCAATTTTTAATTAGGCATCTCCTCAAGCTTATCCTCACATCTTTTTATTTTCTTTCTTTTTTTCTTTTCTTTTTTCTTTTCTTTTTCTTTTCTTTTTCAAGATCATTTTCAATCCGTTTTCTTTTCTTTTCTTTTCTCTCTTTTTTTTTTATATGTGAGGACTACTATATTTGGATAGTCTTTAATGATTTTGAACTTCACTATTTTCTTCTTAAAGTTAAAATTTTCACATTCCTTCACTTTATAAATTTATACTAGCTTTAAAGATTTTTCATAAAGTTTTATACTTTTCTTCTTACATGAATCTCTAAGATTTTTAATACTTTAAAAATACAAATTCCTTTGCTTACAATAGAAAACCATAGCCTTATTCTCTCATACTAAATATCTTACTCTCTAAAATTAACCTTTATTATTGAAAATTTTTACTTAATTTTACTATATATTTAGAAACAAAAATATAGCTATCTAAAGTTACCTTCTAATACCAAAGANTTTTTAATACTTTAAAAATACAAATTCCTTTGCTTACAATAGAAAACCATAGCCTTATTCTCTCATACTAAACTCTTAACTCTCAAAATTAACCTCTTAAAATAGAAACCATAGTCTTATTCTATCATACCAAATATCTTAATCTTTAAAATTAACCTTTATTATTTAGAAATTTTTTACTTAAGTTTACTATATATTTAGAAACATAAATATAGTTATCTAAAGTTACCTTCTAATACCAAAGGNCCGTAAACTTATATTTTTAAAAGATTTAGCATGAATAACTGAAAAAATAAAGGGTGAAATAAAACATTTAATACATAAAGTAAAGACTTACTTGTTGAAGGATCTGATATTGAAATTTAACTCTGATATTGAAATTTAACTCTGAAATATTGCATGTGCTAATATGAAAAGCTACAATACTTAAAACATTAAATAACACATAATACATAAAAAAATTGCTGAGAAATAGTTAACTACAAATACATTCAACAAAATAGTAAGAACTAACAACAGTACTAAAATGATTTCCAATGTAAAAATAGTTTCACAAATTTATTGTTCACAACACAACATAATATTTAAAATAAAGTGTCACAATCTAAAAACAAACAGTCTCAACAATAAAGTACAACCAAACATAAACTAAACAAAGATCTAACTAAAACATCACCAATCATTGTCATCTTCTTCTTCTTCCACATCCAAATTTTGTTGTTGATAGGGGGTAAACACAGAGTGAGTATGAAACTGAACAGAGTGATCACCCCTCATGTATATGATCATCACATCATCATAAGCAGCATCATATTCGAACTTCTGTCTGGTCAAATCATCATTGTGTGCATTCCTGACCTCCATATTTTCTATTCTACTTCCCATTCTCAAGATATCTCCTAGTTGGATCATCATCTACTCCATAAGTTCATGAAGAGTAGGAGTACTAGAAGTAGTGGTACTTGAAGTAGAAGGAATATTTCTGGTCCTACTTCCAAATCTCCATCCAACATGAGATTCATGAGTCTTAATATTTATAAGCCCAATAGGTTTTAGAGGTTTGATCCTCTCCTCATCCATTCTAAAATCAACTCCTGCCTATTCACATAGTGTGAAGATCAGGGCAGGGTGTGTCAAACCACCAATGATCTCTCCCAAAGCAATAGAAAAAGTGTTTCAATAAATAATAGAGCCTACATCTATCCTTCTCATTTGTTGGATACAAAAGTTCAAGATGGCTCTATCCTTTGTAACCTCACTATGATGATTTGTTGGTATCATTCTCCCAAAAATAAAGTTGTGTCAGGCCTTAGATACTACATTTAACGTAGAAAGAGGAAAGTTTACCTTAGCACCATTCTTCACCTTCCAAGCTTCTCTTCCATCAGTAAGAAAAGAAATAACTTTATTTAAGGCCTTATTTGTAGCAGAAAATGATTTGTACTGACAACTATACACATCTTCTAACTGATAAAACTCATTAATTTTCCTTGGAATAAGTTCCACTAATTTCCCACGAACAAACACATAGTCTTCAGAAGTCTCCTTAAAATTTTCATAGAACTCCACTACACCAATAATAGCCTCTGCAATAAAGTAACAAAATTTCTCCCACTGCAGAGCATTGATTAATCTTTCAACTTCTCCACCCATATTTTTAAATCCTCAATCCAGAATCACTTTTCTAGTTGTAAGTAAACTATTGTAACAAATGTTGGCCTTGTAATTGAAAAACTTTTGATCATCAAAATCCACCTTTCTCTTTCCCTTGCTCATTCCCGGCGCCATGGTAATCTACGAAAATTTGATAAAATTCAAATAAATTCCCAAAAAGTCTGAAAATCACAATGTGGAACGTTTTAAACTTAAATCTACTAAGTAAGAGTTATTCACCAAAGGATTTTCATAAAATTCTTCAAAAAAATTTCAAAATTTTGGATCTCGGCAATGTAAGATAAATCCTTGGTAAAAATAAAAAATTTTGAGTTCAAAGTGTAGCTCTTACCTAGAGAAGATGAAATATGAACTTCCTTTGCCTTAAAATCGCCTCAAATCCAAGCAATAGTGAGCCCTAGGTGCAAAAAACGGAGATTGAAGGTGACTAAAAGGATAAAAATGGTGTTTTATTGTGCAAATCGTGAATTTTTAAGGGGTTTGGGAGGTTTTCAAGTTGAGGGCGTTGTCGGCCCCCATGCCGGGCGCCGTTGGCGCTAGTAGCCAAAAATTCAAATTTTTGATTTTCGCAATTTTCAAAGTTCTTTCAATTCACTCCAAAGTCTATTTAGTCTTTTTGAACATTAATTTTCATCTTAAAATAATTCACAAACAAACATTTTCACAAACAACGCCAAACTAACATTTATATATATGAAAATACACTTTTTACAAATACAGTTTTCTAATCACACTTTCACATACATAAAGCAATCTAAATTATAATTCAGCTTTGAAATCAAGCCATAAAACTAGAGCGTTGACACAAAACTATACACACAATCAAAATTAATAGAGTTCTAAAGCAAAGTGAGTAAAGTAAAGTAACGTAAATCAAATCTACACAATCACATTGAAAAACATAATTACTTTAAACTAGTAGAGAGTCCAATTTCTTCAATTATTCTGCTTCATCTTCAGTACTTTCTCCTCCTCTAATATCTCCCATAGAATGATAGTAGACGTACAAATTGTAGAAGGGTTAGTACGGGAATTGATCAGTCAAATTTTCATGGATCCATCCATTTTTCTTGAACATCTGCACTAATCATGCTTCAATTGTTCCAGTATGATCAAAGTTCTCCTTCATCCTCCAATCTAGGTGATCAAAAAGGTAAGTAAGATTTCCTATTGCATTCATAATACTCTGAAGTTCTCTTTCTATTTTCTTAATTTTCTTCTCCAAAGCTATTAAACTACCAACGTTTTGTGACATTAATGGAGTTGAAGCATGTGATGAGTGATCCAAGATAATATCTAATGCTTCGTTCTTTCCATTCTCAATATTGTCATCAATAGGAATCATGGGCTCCCAGGGTAATAATACTTTCTCCCAACTTTCATATGACACTTCAGATTGACTGCAAAGTAAGAAAATTGTGGAAGGATGCCTCAGTCCGTATATCGGCCCATTCATAATAATACCCATAATAGATTTGAAAATAAGCGATCCCACATCAATGGGCTTTTCCATTTGAATGTAATAATTTAAAATGACACTTTCTCTTGTAACTCTACTAATCTTCATGGTAGGGAGTAATTTTGCAGATATGAAGAAATGTCATTGTTTTGATATTGGATTAAGCAGTGAAGCGAAAAAATTAATGTATCCCTCATCTCTGATTCCCCAATTATCATTTTCATCCGTCATAAAGTTATATACATCTTGCATCATATCTCTCGTTGAGATAAAATTTGTATAATGACAAATTGGGACGTTTTCTATCATATACAAATCCTTAATTTGAGCCGGAGCAAATGGTACAGCCTTACCTCAAACGAAGATGACTCCTTGGGTAATTCCATGTAAGTTAGCATAGAATTCCTATACTACTGTTACAACAATTGCAACAGCTTTTGTATAATGATTTTCTCAATCTGTGAACTTGGATTACTCAATCCATGATTGACAAAACCACTTTCCTTGATAAGTCTCTTCTTCATGATAACATTGTCGTGTAATCTCTATATGTCAAAATTAATAAACTTTCTTCTATTGAAAACTCCATACATTGAAATATTTCTAGAATTGGAAGCCATGGAATTTGAAATCTAGAAGTTTATGGTAGTTCAGGCAGTTTTAAGGCCTTTAAAAACACCTCTCGGCGGTTATTTAAGAGCGCAATCCCGCTAAAGTCCGCCGCATTCTAATTGAAGCACCAGCAATTCCGCAAAACTGCTCGGCATGCCGTCGGCGCTCCCGATGGCGCTGTCGGCACCATGGTCTATATAGACGGGCGTCGTGGGCGCTAGAGGCCAAAATCACGTCTTTTATTTTTTTTGTTCAATTTGATTCCAATTTTTTTCTCCAATACCAATATTTGTCTTAATTTATGATATATAAAATTATGTAGGACTCAAAAATATTATTATTTCCTAAACAACACTTATTAAACAAAATAGCAATATATAGATATATATAGTTTTATATATGGGTTGCCTCCCACAAAGCGTTTAGTTTAACGTCGTCAGCCCGACGTACCATTATTTAATCAAGATGACTTAACATCAAAACTTCTTTAAATTATAGTATGTGCCCTTCATAATAAGGTTTCAATCGATGTCAATTAACTTTAAATATCTTTCTAGTTTTAGGATCTTTAATAACAATAGTTCCATAATAATAGACTTTAATCACTTTAACTGATCCTAACCATCTGGATTTCAGTTTTCCATGAAAGAATCTCAACCTTATATAATATAAAAAAACTTCTTGTCTAGCTTCAAACTTATTTTTAATAATCTTTCGATCATCCCATATTTTCATTTTCTCTTTATAGATTTTCACATTATCATATACTTCATTTCTAATCTCCTCAAGTTCATTGAGTTGCAATAATCTTCTCTCAACAGAGTATTTTAGATTAAAATTAAATTCTTTAATAGCCCAAAATGCTTTATGCTCCAATTCTACTCGTAAGTGGCATGTTTTTTTCAAAAATAAGTCTATATGGGGACATATCTATAGGAGTCTTATAAGCAGTTCTGTATGCCCATAATGCAGTATCTAATCTAATAGACTAACCCAATTTATAAGGTTTACAACTATTTCTAAAATTCATTTTATTTCATGATTGGATATCTCTGCTAGACCGCTGGTCTGGGATGATAAGAAGTAGAGAATCTATGTATAATATCATATTTTTTTAATCAATTTCTCGATTCTCTTATTCCTAAATGGGATCCTCCATCAGTAATAATTACTCTCGGCATTTTATATCTTGTAAAAATATTTAAAAATTTAGAAACACTCCAAGCATCACATTTAGGTACAGCAACAACTTCAATCCATTTAGCCATATAATCAACAGCAAGTAATATATATAAATTTCCAAAAGAATGTATAAATGGTCCCATAAAATCTAATGCCCACACATCAAAAATTTCAACTTCCAATGTGTAATTTAGAGGCATTTTATTTCTTCTAGAAATATTTCTCACTCGCTGACATCGATCGCATGTTTTAATATATTCATTAACATCTCTAAAAGAGTAGGCCAGTAAAATTCAGCTTACAAAATTTTATATGCAGTTCTATTTGTTCCAAAATGTCCTCTAAATTTAGAATTCATGACATCTTTCAATTATTTGTTGAGTTTCTTCATAAGGCACACACCTTCTAATAATTATATCTTTACATTGACCTTTCAATTATTTGTTGAGTTTCTTCATAAGGCACACACCTCCTAATAATTAAGATTTTTACATTGTTTATATAAATATGGTTCATCCCAAAAATAGAATTTTGAATCATATATAAATTTTATACATTGTTTATATAAATATGGGTCATCCCAAAAATAGAATTTTGAATCATATATAAATTTATTTAATTATTGATTTTTAATTTCTTGTGGTAGAATATCACTTACAATATAATTTACTATATCGGCATACCACAGTTTATTTATTTTATCAGTATTATATAATTGTTCATCAGGGAAATTTTCTAGAATTTCATTTGTAAAATTAGTTAATATTTATTTTTCGAGTCTAGAAAAATGATCCGTTGTTTGATTATCATTTCACTTTCTATCAACTACAATTAAATCGAACTCTTGCAATAGAAGTATCCACCTATTAATCTTGGTTTAGCATCATTCTTTTGCATCAAGTATTTAATAGCAGAATGATCTATATGCACTACACATTTAGTTTCAATCAAGTAAGGTCTAAATTTATCAAAGGCATAGACAACAGCTAATAACTCTCTTTTAGTAGTAGTGTAATTAATTTGAGCATCATTTAGAGTTTTACTAGCTAAATATATAATTTTAAAAACTTTTTTGTGTCTTTGTCCTGAAACAGCTTCAATAGCATNTTGAAAATCAAAATAGGGGTATTAAATTGATTAATTATTGACTTCAAAAGTCATACGCCTAAGCCCTAGCTTTATTTTATTTTAATAAACTTCCAAATTTTATTAATTTAAAAATCTATTAACTTATCTTTTTAATTAAGAAAGTGAGGTTGGTTTCTATCAATTAACTCCTTATGTTTCAAACATCAAACAAATTGATTAAGATCAGAGGTTACCCATTTTCCTTCCNAAACTCAACTTAATGAGTTCCATAATTTCATTTAAACCGTGCGAAGCCTCGTTAGCAACCGTAGGTTACCTCATCTGAGGGATTCCCGATCATCCAGTAGAGACATCTTAATTTAGTTGAAGTTGTGGTTTTGTGTGATGTTTATGATTAAACTTTGAGTTGTTTTGTATTTTTAATATTGTGGCGGTGAGTTTTATCTTGGTTGATTTTAATTTTGGTTTCGGGTTATGGTTTTGGTTATGTGGCTATCATGATAGTTTTAGTTTTAATGCAGGGTGACATCGTTGTTTNGAAGACCCTTAAAGGGGAAAGTTAGTGTAATTTGAGCACTTAGCAAAATTCTTAATCCTAATTAGACTTAGTGGTGTTTCAAGGATGTTTGATATAATTATTTTTTTTCCCTAATCCTCATTTAGTCAATTTTGATTTAGCCTAAGTCACCACTAAGCCCTTAAGACCTAGGTGAGTGTCTTAATTAGTTTTGAAAATGGTTAAACTTTAAGTGATCACGATTCATGATTTGAATTTTATTTGAAAATCAAAATAAGGGTATTAAATTGATTAATTATTGACTTCAAAATTCATACCCCGAGGTGAGTGTCTTACTTAATTTTGAAAAGAGTTAAGCTTTAAGTGGTCATGATTCATGATTTGAATTTTATTTGAAAATCAAGATAGGGGTATTAAATTTATTAATTATTGACTTCAAAAGTCATATTTATTTGAAAATCAAGATAGGGGTATTAAATTGATTAATTATTGACTTCAAAAGTTATACCTTTATTTGAAAATCAAAATAGGGGTATTAAATTGATTAATTATTGACTTCAGAAGTCATACCCCTATCTAGGTGAGTGTCTTAATTAGTTTTGAAAATGGTTAAGCTTTAAGTGATCATGATTCATGACTTGGATTTTTTGAAAATCAAAATAGGGGTATTAAATTGATTAATTATTAACTTCAAAAGTCATACCCCTAAGTGAAAATCAAAATAGGGGTATTAAATTGATTAATTATTGGCTTCAAAAGTCATACCCCTAAGTCGAAAATCAAGATAGGGGTATTAAATTGATTAATTATTGACTTCAAAAGTTATACCCCTAAGTCGAAAATCAAAATAAGGGGTATTAAATTGATTAATTATTGACTTCAAAAGATACCCCTAAGTCCTAATCAAATTTGAAAAGGTTAAGATTTAAGTGGTCATGATTCATGATTTGGATTTTATTTGAAAAAAAAACAATAAAGGGGTATTAAATTGATTAATTATTGACTTCAAAAGTCATACCCCTAAGTCCAGGATCATTTGATTGGGGTATTAAATTGATTAATTATTGACTTCAAAAGTCATACCCCTAAGTCCAGGATCATTTATTTTTAATAAACTTTTTAATATGATTTAGAAATTTATTAACTTATCTTTTTAATGAGGAAAGTGAGATTGGTTTCTACCAATTTTTTAGAAATTTATTAACTTATCTTTTTAATGAGGAAAGTGAGATTGATTTCTACCAATTAACGCCTTGTGTTTCAAACATCAAATAAATTGATTAAGATCACAGANTGATTATTTTACAGAAATAATGTGGAATAACTTAAAAAATATGGATCTTTGTATAGGAACATCTTCTGACTTTGGAAAAATCAGAGAATATTTCCCTTGACAGAGGCTACAACATGCCAAAATTTCAAGCCAAGGTGATGTGCCAATATGCATGGAGAATAAAATGATTCAAAATAATGTTTAATTAATTAAAAATAAAATATGCATCAAATAGAGTTGAAATTTATTCCACATTATTTTCCTCTATTCACTGAGCAAGGGGATATTTTTATTTTTTTTTAATAATTTTTCTACATAAAGTTATGAATTTTCTAAGTTAAGAGTATTTAAATAAATAAGAAAAAGCCCTATGTATCTATTTAAACCGCGCGTGCCACCTCATCCTACGACGACTCCAAAGGCATGCGTGGCACGCTCTGGTTGGACGCCACCGTCCATGTAGCTTGCTGACTCGGCCGGCTGTTTATGTCCCGAGGCGTCGTCCGGCTCGATCTTGGCCATCCATGTGATACACGCGCGATTGAACGACTCCCCTTCATCGTCCCCGATAGAATGATCCCGTGACCGTCCACACTAAAACTGTAAGATCTCAGCCTAGACTCAACCAAATAACCTTGGGTTTGATCTTATGGACTCGTCTAAGTGAGACGAACATATCCATACAGTAATCATGAGATTAAATTAAGCCTAATTAAATGGAGAATTAAAATAGGCTCGGGAAGAGGTGAGGTTTTATACCTTTGCTCTGAGAAGTGAAGCTTTGATCAGAGGGGTTCGACATGTTTGTTGGGGACCAAGGAGGCTAGGGATTGAGTCCCTTGTTGTGGTGTAAGGCCTAAGTAGGAATTTGATCGCGGTCAAATTTGGGTGTTGGTCTAGAGCTATGGTAGAGGCTCTGTGGGAGGGGGATTTTATGGGGTATTGGCTTCTTTCACTGTTGTGAAGATGTGGGTGAAGTTAATTTGAGTTTGGTGGATTGTGGAGGTGTGTTGGGTTCTGTCCTGGTTTCTGGCAAGGTTTCAAGCTCAAAATTGAGCTCCGACAATGGGAATGGGTGAGGGAAAATGGTCGGAATGCACTGAGGGGATCTTAGGGAAGTTCTATGTGAAGTTTTGAGAGGCCTCTCTAGGAAAATTTCAGCACACCTTTCATGGCCGTGGGAGGTGAGTTTTTATAAAAATGGCCATGGGGTGGCTCTCAGGGCATAAGTTTGGGTGCATTGTGGTGTTTAGGTGGAGGGCAGAGGAGCTCTTCAATTTGATTTGGATGAGCTGGCCTCTACGTTTGATTTGGGTGAGGTGCCATGGGGATGGCTCTCGGTTTTGAGCTTTTCCGGCCACTAGGCT
>JXCR01031278.1:11132-22630 GCA_002079205.1 Phalaenopsis hybrid cultivar | reverse complement strand
AATATTCGAAACTAAGGACTAATAGTAGTAGACTAGAATTTGACTAAGGACCTCTTTCCTCGCTTCCTCGTGGGATCAATATTTGGGGTTTATTAATAAAGTCTTACATTACTTGAAGCGATACTTACACTTGCATAGAACCCATAGTATGTGAACTATTTACTATATTTTATAACATTTTAATTTTGTGCATTACCTACTTAATATAAATTGGGTCAAGTTATTGGCCATATTTTTTAAAACTAAATTACTGAATAATTTTGGGACGTGTCAAGTTTTTGGCATTGTACCGTGGATTTAAATTGACATAAAATATGCAGAAAACAGCACACACTAGAGGAGCATCAAGTTTTCGGCGTCGTTACCGGGAAAGCTTCGGTAAGAACTTAATGAGAATTTTAGTTAAGNGTCTGGCTTGCTATCCATGCAAACATGCAAATGCAATGCAGATGATTAATCAAAACACAAGTGATGATTATATCATGGGATAGGGATTCAAACAAAGGTGGGCATACCAATGTGGCAATGAACCTAAGAAAAGGGGCATGCCGTGGTGGCAGCGTCCCCAAGAGGTATGCTGATAAGGTAGTAAAAACATAAGTGGGCATACCGTAGTGGTAGTGGCCTCAAGAAGATGGGCATGCCGTGGTGGCAGCGACCCCAGGAGGTATGATGAAAAGGCAATAAAAACAAAGGCGGACATACCGTAGTGGTAGTGGCCCTAAGAAGATGGGCATGCCGTTGCGGCAACGACCCAAAAAGAGGGTATGCCGGTACGACAATGACCCAAAGGTAGGCATGTAGTAGCGGCAGGAGCCCGAAAAGAGTATATACCGGCAAGGCAGTGACCCGGAGGTAGGCATGCTGTAGCGGTAGGGGCCCGAAAAGAGGGTATGCTGGTAAGGCAGTGACCCAAAGGTAGGCATGCCATAGCAGCAGGGGCCCAAAAAGAGGGTATACCGGCAAGGCAGTGACCCGGTGGTAGACATGTAGTAGCGGCAGGGGCCCTAAAAGTGGGTATGACTGTAAGGCAGTGACCCAAAAAGAATGCAACTCAAGTAGACAATATCGATCATGCAAACATACAGATGCAAGGCGGGATGCAATAATACATTCATGCATATGCGCTACAACATGCAAAAATGCAAACACACATGCAAAACAATATGGTGGTGCAAGTAGTTGGTCGACTGGGTCGAGTAATCCAGTTAAACTAAAGTGTCGTATCAACAGACTCACGGAAGTTGATTGAAATGAGGTGAAGTGCTCGCCGGGCCAGGGCAGCCGGATGGAGTGAAGTGAGGTGCTCGTCGGGTCGGGATGACCGAACAAAGTGAAGTGAAATGCTCGTTGGGCCAGGACGACCGAACGAAGTGAAGTGAAATGCTCGTTGGGCCGAGACGGCTAGACGGAGCGAAGTGAGGTGCTCGTCGGGCCGGGATAGCTAGACAGAGGGAAGTGAAAAGCTCGTTGGGCCAGGGCGGCCGATAGGGGCGAAGTGAAATGCTCGTCAGGCCAGGGCGGCAGGACGAGGTGAAGTGTAATGCTCGTCGGGCCGGGGCGACCGATCAGAGCGAAGTGAAATGCTCGTTGGGCCAGGGGGCAGGAAGAGGTGAAATGTAATGCTCGTCGGGTCGGGACGACTAGACGGAGCGAAGTGAAATGCTCGTTGGGTCGGGGCGGTCGATGGGAGCGAAGTAAAATGACGTGCTATGTGACATGCAAAATGCAACATGCAAACATATACATGTGATAGGGAGCCATTCCCGTGCTAACATTCTCACCGGGGAACTTAGGGTTAATAGATATAAAAAAATGGTGATTACAACCTTTTCTTTGGCGAGGAAAGCAGGGAACTTCTCCCTGGATCCCCAAAGGGGGAATTTCTCCATCTCGTCATGAAACGGGCTAGCATCAATGCTCTTCCCAATTTTACAACGCTTCCGAGCTTTGTAAAATGAGCCAATGACTCCCATTTTCTCATTTTTGTAAAGGTCTACTTTTCGATCTTTCCAAAAGATCGAGACAACCAAAGTAAAGGGGAGCGAAGGGAGCTCCAACCTCTAGGATATTTTGTGCTAGGGCTAACAGTTAAATATGATTCACTCGGCTATCGTAAGAAAATTAGTTGCGCAGGAAGACCCTATCCTATAAGCCACCTCTAGGAAAACAATTGATCCATCACATAGGCGTGTTGTCGCGCCGGCTTATGCCGACGCACACACTCTGTGTGGGCGATCGAACCTACACGCCTATCACACCTACAACCTACGACCGACTAGGGAGTAAAATGTGAAGGGGAAGAAGAATTATACCGTCGCGTAATTTGTACAAAGCCGAAAGAAGTCCGACGGAGGCTTACACGTGAGTTGGGAGTTTTTCGTACCCTTCCGAACAATGTTGATGTTCACTGTTCGACGTGGTGACGGATGCTGACTTTTCGGTGGTGAGCGCCGATAGCAGAGGAGACGCGGAAGAAAGCCCCAAATATATTGAAACCTTTCCTCACCGTTTTACTCCGGTGAAAACACAATACCAGCAAGGTAAAAGCCGGCTTGGTGATTGTTTTTCTCTTTTGGTTCTTTTTAGATCTCGGAGTCGGCAAAAACACAACATCAACAAGGTAAAAGCCGGCGGGGTGAATGAAATCCGACAAGATTGGCGGGGTTGGCCGAGATAAAGAAGAAAAAGAAGAGGAAGAAGAAAGAGAAGAAAAAGAAGAAAAATCAGAAAAAAAAGAAGAAGAAGAGGAAGACGAAGATGAAGCCGAAGGAGGAGGATCGACGACGGAGGAAGAAGGATCGGGAGGAGTTCTTCTCTGTCGTGAATGGGGAGGGGCGAATCGCGATTTTGGAGGCTGCGATTTAGAGGAGGCGAATGAGGAGAAGGATCTGGAGGAGAGAGAGAGAGCCGAGCGGTTCCTTTTGTCGCCAAAAATAGCAGGCCGAATGAAGCGAATTTTTGATGTGGAGAGGGAGAGACGTGTTCCTTCTGTGAAAAGAAAGGATAAATATAACATTTATTATAAATTTGTTTATATGTATTTATTATCCTTTTTTTAACTGCATGGGGCCACTTCTCCTTTTATTTTGTTTTGTGCGTGGGTGAGAAAAAAATGAAAAGAATAAGGGAAGCGAGCGGGAGAGCTACCAATAGGATAGATATGATTTTATTTTGTCAGCTGTATGGAAATATTTTTTTCCCTCTCTCATGCATGGGTCTTAANATGGATTGAGGTTTAATTTTGGCAAAAATATCCTAAGCTTAAGCAAAAATGGAATGAAATCCATTAATTTAGAGGACCTTTGGTCCATGGCTAGTTTAGGTGGTTAGATGGGCTTTAGCTCAGTCTTAGGGTCTAACCAATGGCTGAGGTGGAGTTAATTTGGTGACTTTGGGGTATTTAGGTCATCTAAAATGCATAGGTTCAATGTGGGTTCAAGTGATCAAAGTTTGGGTTTAGGCTATGTTAGCCATGTCAAATGACCCAATTTATTGATTAACATTGTGTATATGATTGTTATGAAGTTTTTGGTGAAGGTTTTAAGTGATTTTGAGTTCAATTGGAAGGTCAATTTGAGGGATTTTTGAGATTTGGCCAATTTGGGCATGTTTGGCTAGACATGGGTCTAGGTTGGGCTAGCCTTAGTCTAAGTCCAAATTGAATGGTCCACATGATCAAGTGAGGTGTTGTGAATATTTTTCATGAAGGGATGGAGTGGAAATTTTGGGGTTAAGGCCCTCAACTTGGTGAAATTTTGAGACATGGTCAGTTTTNAAATTGAATGGTCTACATGATCAAGGGAGGTGTTGTGAATATTTTTCATGAAGGGATGGAGTGGAAATTTTGGGGTTAAGGTCCTTAACTTGGTGAAAATTTGAGATATGGTCAGTTTTGGGCAAATTTGAGGCTTTTGAACTTAGGTTGAAATCAAATGAAATTGAGGTCCTACCAAGGCCAATTGAAGGTCAAATTTTATGTTTATGAATGTTATGAAGATTTTTCAACACAAATTATGGCCAATTGAGTGGGCTATGGGTTCAATTTGGTGGAACCAAGTCATGGGGCCAAAATTGGGTTTTAATCTAAATCAAAATTAGGTTCAAATCATGGATCAATTGGGCTTGAATTTGGTCTTCATTGGTCATATGAAGAGTTAATTTGAGTTTAGAATTGAAATTGGGGAAATTGAGACCAATTNAGATTTTTCAACACAAATTATGGCCAATTGAGTGGGCTATGGGTTCAATTTGGTCGAACCAAGTCATGGGGCCAAAATTGGGTTTTAATCTAAATCAAAATTGGGTTCAAATCATGGATCAATTGGGCTTGGATATGGTCTTCATTGGTCATATGAAGAGTGAATTTGAGTTTAGAATTGAAATTGGAAATTGAGACCGATTGGATAGACATTTGAGGTGATTTGGAGAAAATATGGGCCTTTAAAGGGCAATTTGGGGGTTTTGATCAAGGATGGTTAAATTGGCCGAATTGGGTCATGTGATAGTTAAGGAAAATGAAATTGGGAATGATTGGGAGGTTTTGGGAATTTTTGGAATGTTATAAAATTTTTGGAATTTTGGGCCAAAGATGGCTATTTTGGTAATTTGGCCAATTTGGGGATTTTGGGTAATTTGGGTGTTTTTAAGGTGCTTGAAATGATTTTTGAACAAGTTTGGGTATTTTTGCTAGATTTGGAAATTTTGGCCAAATTTGGGGTCCCAAGGGTATCTGGATAATTTGGGAGAATTTAGGGGCAATAGGGTAGGTTAGGTATCTTGATAGAGTTGGATTGCCAACCACCATAAATAGGTCATGGATCAATGGAAACCCCATTTTGGGTCCTCCATGTAGTGGTCTTAGCTAAACCCTAGCCTTNTAAATAGGCCATGGATCAATGGAAACCCCATTTTGGGTCCTCTATGTAGTGGTCTTAGCTAAACCCTAGCCTCGGGCTAATGGGTTTAGGGAACCACGNTAAAAATCGATAGAGGCATAAGATTGATACTCGCTCCTAAATCACATAAGGCTTTTCCAAAAAAAATTTCACTAGTTGCACAAGGTATAGCAAAACTACTAGGATCTTATAACTTTTCAGGAAGCTTTTTCTAAATAATAGTGCAACACTCTTCACAGAGTGCAACGGTCTTATGATCTGCAAACTTTCTTTTCTTGTTTAGTATGTCTTTCATAAATTAAACATAATGTGGCATTTGTTTCAAAGCATCAATGAAAGAAATGTTTATCGTTAACTTTTTAAGGATTTCCAAAAATTTTGTAAATTGTTTGTCTTTATTCTTCTGCTTCAATCATTGAGGTCATGGAGGTAGTGGTTTTTTTAAAGGAACTTGTTTTTGTTCATTTTCATTATTGTCACTTTCAATATCTTCCTTCTCCTCATTAACTTTAGTTTCTCTTTGGATTCTTGTTTCAACTTCTTTTCCACTTTGTAATTGAATAGCTTTAATTTGCTCCATATTCTAATCTTTTGAATTAACTTCCACAGTACTTGGAAGATTTCCTGAAGATCTATTACTAAGTGCAGTAGCAATATATTCTAATTGATTTTCAATATTTCTAATAGTAGCCCCTTGATTTTGTATTTGATTTCCCATATTCAACATCACTTCTTCCATCACCAACTTCTTTTCTTTAACTTGTGGGTTAGGGTTAGAGTTAAATCCAAGAGGATAATAAAGTCAAGAATTAGGATTTCCTTGATTGTTTAAATTTCCTGAGAGGTTCATCGAATTGTTATAATTATTCCAACTAAAATTAGGGTAATTTTTCCATCCAGGATTGTAATAATTAGAATAGGGATTGTTATTACAATTATTAATAGCATTCAAAGTTTCAAAAGATGATTGAGTATCAATTATCTATCCTAGTGAATTTTCCTCTGATACTAGTGGTATTTGAGAATAGTTCACTCCAATTTAATCAATCTTTTTTGATATAGTAGCAATTTGAGATGCTAAAATAAACATTACACCAGATTTATGAATACTAGCTACTCTCTTAGGATTTACCGGTTTAGAGGGCCATTGAAAATTGTTAGTAGTCATTTCATCAATTAAAAAGTATGTTTCATCAAAAGGTTTTGGCATAAGGGATCCTCCTACAGCAGCATCTATAATAGATCTAAGTGATCTTACTGATCTATTGTAAAAAATTTGAATTATTAACCAATCTGGTAAAGCATGGTGTGGACATTTTCTAAGGAAATCCTTAAATCTTTCCCATGCTTCATATATCGATTCTCCTTCAAACTGACAAAAAGAAGTAATATCATTTCTAAGCTTAGTAGTTTCTTAAGGTGAAAAATATTTAGCAAAAAATTTTTGTGATAGTTCTCCCCAAGTTCTGATAGAACCAGGTGCTAATCAATTTAACCAAGCTTTAGCTTTATCCCTTAATGAAAAAGGAAAAAGTCTAAGCCTAACAGAATGTCAGCGCTATTTTTGGGTGGGGGGAGTTGCCCGTAAGAAGCTGGCGGTCACGGGAATCAAAATCTCATCGGCCGCTTCGGAAGGATGTTTTAATTTACCGGAATCGAAATCCCGTCGCCCGCTTCGGAAGGACTTTTTAATTTACATATATATATATATAATCCGTTGGAAGCTGTCGGCCGCCGGAATCGAGACATTTTAATATATATATATATATATATATAGATGAAATCAAACTGACCCCATATTTTTCATAGTTTAAATGAAAGAGCACTATACCTCAAATCATAAATCAAACTGACCCCATATTTTTCATAGTTTAAATGAAAGAGCATTGTACCTCAAATCTTGTATCTATCCTGAAGGACAAACACAAAACTTGAGGATGAGGCTCGATTAAATAAACTAAGGAATATATGACATCTGTTTGGACTGTGAAACCTTTATATTTGCCAATAAGTTCCCCCATTTAATATAAAATATTAAATAGGGCTTATATTAAGCTGGGTTCGGACATGCTTCCTATAAGATATTTAATATAAAAGATTAAATAGGGTTTATATTAAGCTGGGTTCGGACATGCTTCATATAAGGGTACCCCTATAGTTAATTACATCTTAAATGACCAAAGTCACCTAAGAAGACTCTCGATAAAAATTCCCCTATAGTTAATTACATCTTAAATGACCAAAGTCACCTAAGAAGACTCTCGATAAAAATCTAGTCTATAGTTAATTACATCTTAAATGACCAAAGTCACCTAAGAAGACTCTCAATAAAAATCAGAAAATATTATCTTTAAGGAATTTCAAAGGGTAGGACTCTTCAATGAGATCGGACGTAGAGGGGTGAAAGGGGATTGGTTCAACTTTAGAACATTTTATTGTAGAATCCAAATGAGGAAGAACTAGGGGATGTTATGGATTCAGAGGAGAACCCCGGTGACTTCCGNACTCATCTTGAGTTTCCCCCATAATGACCCCACCTACTAAGTACTAGAGGTTAGGACCAATATGTGGAACTTAAAGTTGAGTAGAGGAGAGTTTGGAATTTCTAATGGTGAGGGTTCCTTGTCTAGTTTTCTAAGAATATTCAATAGGAAAATCCTATGGCTAGACCTTAGGCTACTAAATAGGAAAAATTGAACCTCAGCCAAAAGTGAGGTCAACAGTGCCCCAAGGGCGAAGTGGTAATTTCAGAGTTTGGTGCCTTAATCAAAATTTAGGATTAGCTAAGGGAAAATGGGTAATTTTGATCTTAATAAACATGTTTGGATGATTGAAATACAATGGGATTAAAAGGTAGAAACCCACTCACCACCCTTGCACAACATCATCAAAATCATAATCCTCCTAATTTTCATGACTTGGAAATCAATTAAGATCAGATGATTCTTAAGTGATTGTCTTAAGATAGAAGGATGATAATTTAGTTGCTTTAAACCTAAAGTTGAGGATGATTTGACCATTTGATAAGAATACATATCACTTAAACCAAAATTCTAATAATCATCATTTCACCTATTATGATTGTTGAAGGCTTAGTAGTGACCTAGGCTCAATGTTTAAACTCAATTGATTGGATTTAAAAGATAACATAATTGGTGATTAACATCATTAAAAACTACAAGCCTGACCTTAATTGTGGGCACTATAATCATAAATAACCTAGACTTGCCTTAAGGGCACCCACTCATATAACTTTTAAATGAAACATCAATTGACTAAATGAATATCCTATCCTTAGGATAACTAAACTGTCAACTTTCACCAAGCAACGGGGTAGTCACACTCTAGCCTCAAATGATTAATGGAACGATATGATAAGTCCAAAATGAACTTGAAATATTTCAAGAGATCTTCAAAGTGATCTAAGGTCATGCCTCGAGCATTTTGAAATCTATTAGACTGTCTGAAGGGCAAATTGGACTTTCCATATTTTGTTCTAAAATCAACTACTAGGATCTTCCAAGATCCAACAAAATTATAGCTTGGGGTTTGGTAGCTAAACCTTCATCTACTCATGCAATTTAAATTCCTTGCAATATTATAAATATGTCTTGCAAGTACTAACCTTTCAGGTGGTGGAACAAGAAGACTCGCCAAGTATGATTTTATAGTTTACAGTACTGTCTTTTCTTGTACTTTCCACACTGTATTTTTATGCTTATAAAACTTGCATGTTCAACAACGATGTCACCCTGCATGAAAACCAAAACTACTATGATAGCCGTAAAATCAAAACTAAAACTAAAATCAACAAAGATAAAATTCACCACCACAACATTCAAAATATAAAAACAACTCAAAATTTAATCACACACATCACAAAAAAATAATTACAAACGTCTCTATCAGATGATTAGGAATCCCTCGAAGGAGGTAACCTACAGTTGCTAACGATATTTCCCACGGTCTAAATGAAAGTATGGNGAGGGCAGAGGAGCTCCATAGTTTGATTTGGATGAGCTGGCCTTTAGGTTTGATTTGGGTGAAGCTCCATGGAGGTGGCTCTCAGTTTGGCCATTTTCCGGCTACTAGGCTAGCCGGCTGGCTAGGGGGAGGTGACTAGGTGCTCAGGGCATCCATAGGAATCTATCACAACAATTTAATGCAAATGTGTTTGGATTTGGCAAGGATATCTTAAGCATGTGTATTTTTGGGAATAAGATCCCTTAATTTGAGGGACCTTTGGTCCATGGCTTATTTTAGGTGGTTAGATGGGTTTTGGCTCAGTCTTAGGGTCTAACCAATGCTGAGGTGGAGTTAATTTGGTGACTTTTGGGTAGTTAGGCCATCTTTAATGCATAGGCTCGATGTGGGTTCAAGTGATAAAATTTTGGGTTTGGGCTAGGTTAGCCATGTGAATTGACCCAATTAATTGATCAACATTATGTAGATGATTGTTATGAAGTTTTTGGTGAAGGGTTGAAGTGATTTTGAGTTCAATTGGTAGGTCAATTTGAGGGATTTTTGAGATTTGGCCAGTTTGGGCATGTTGGGCTAGACATGGGTCTAGGTTGGGCTAGCCTTGGGATAAGTCCAAATTTAATAGTCCAAATGATGAAGGAAGTTGTTGTGAAAATTTTTTATGAAGGGATGGAGTGGAAATTTTGGGGTTAAGGCCCTCAATTTGGTGAAGTTTTGAGACATTGTCAATTTGGGGCGTTTGAACTTAGGTGGAAATCAAATAAGATTGAGGTTCTACCAAGGCCAACTGAAGGTCAAATTTGATGTGTAGGAATGTTATGAAGATTTTTCAACACAAATTGTGGCTAATTGAGAGGGCTATGAGTTTAATTTGGTGGAACCAAGTCATGGGGCCAAAATTGGGTTTTTGATCTAAATCAAAATTGGGTTCAAATCATGGATCAATTTGGTTTTGATTGGTCATATGAATAGTTAATTTGAGTTCAAAATTGAAATTGGGGTAAATTGAGACCAATTGGCTAGACATTTGAAGTAATTTGGGGAAAATATGGGGCTTTAAAGGGCAATTTGAGGGTTTTGATCAGAGATGGTTAAATTGGGCAAATTGGGTCATGTGATAGTTGAGAAAAATGAAATTGGGAATATTTGGGAGGTTTTTGAGAATTTTTTGGGATTTCATAAGATGTTTTGGAATTTTTGGAATTTTGGGCTAAAGAGGGGTATTTTGGTAATTTGGCCAATTGGGGGATTTTGGGTAGTTTGGGGGAATTTAGATGCAAAAAGGTAGGTTAGGTATCTAGATAGAGTTGGATTGCCAACCACCATAAATAAGCCATGGATCGATGGAAACCCCATTTTGGGTCCTCTATGTAGTGGTCTTAGCTAAACCCTAGCCTGGGGCTAATGGGTTTAGGGAACCACCTTTTGGAGTCTCCCAAAAGCATCAAGGGACCAAAGCCTAGAAGTTCTGGGATTAGGGTAATGAGTGATTGTGAGTGCAAACAAGTGCCTTAGCCCTAGACCAACACCTAGGGTCAACCCTAAGGTCCAACAGTACTAATGGTGACTCATCTTGAGTTTCCGCTATAATGACCCCACCTACTAAGTGCTAGAGGTTAGGACCATTATGTGGAACTTAAAGTTGAGTAGAGAAGAGTTTGGAATTTCTAATGGTGAGGGTTCCTTGTCTAGTTTTCTAAGAATAGCCAATAGGAAAATCCTATGGCTAGACCTTAGGCTACTAAAGAGGAAAAACTGAAGCTCAACCAAAAGTGAGGTCAACAGTGCCCCAAGGGCAAAATGGTAATTTCAGAGTTTGGTGCCTTAATCAAAATTTAGGATTAGCTAAGGGAAAATGGGTAAATTTGATCTTAATAAACATGTTTGGATGATTGAAATACAATGGGATTAAAATGTAGAAACCCACTCACCACCCTTGCACAACATCATCAAAATCATAATCCTCCTACTTTTCATGACTTGGAAATCAATTAAGATCAGATGATTCTTAAGTGATTGTCTTAAGCTAGAAGGATGATAATTTAGTTGTTTTAAACCTAAAGTTGAGGATGATTTGACCATTTGATAAGAATACATATCACTTAAACCAAAATTCTGATAATCATCATTTCACATATTATGATTGTTGAAGGCTTAGTAGTGACCTAGGCTCAATGTCTAAACTCAATTGATTGGATTTAAAAGATAACATAATTGGTGATTGACATCATTAAAAACTACAAGCCTGACCTTAGTTGTGGGCACTATAATCATAAATAACCTAGACTTGCCTTAGAGGCACCCACTCACATAACTTTTAAATGAAACATCAAGTGACTAAATGAATATCCTATCCTTAGGCTAACTAAACTGTCAACTTTCACCAAGCAACGGGGTAGTCACACTCTAGCCTCAAATGATTAATGGAACGATATGATAAGTCCAAAATGAACTCGAAATATTTCAAGAGATCTTCAAAGTGATCTAAGGTCATGCCTCGAGCATTTTGAAATCTATTAGACTGTCTGAAGGGCAAATTGGACTTTCCATATTTTGTTCTAAAATCAACTACTAGGATCTTCCAAGATCCAACAAAATTATAGCTTGGGGTTTGGTAGC
>JXCR01031278.1:0-10299 GCA_002079205.1 Phalaenopsis hybrid cultivar | reverse complement strand
ATTTTAAATGATTTAACCCATAAAATTATTTCCAAAAGGTTCCCTGGTCATCATAAACCTTCCAAAATTTTCTTGTAATTTTCTAATAGCATGCTAATTTTCATGATTAATTTATGCAAATAGAAGACACAAACTTGAAAAATATGGATCTCTGTTTAGGAACCTCCTCTAAATTTGTAAAAATAAGAGGATGTTCTTCTTAATAAAGGCTACAACATTTCAAAAATTTAGGCTATGGTGATAAGTCTACATGCATGGAGAATCAAAAGATTCAAATCAGTGTTTAATTAATTAAAAATAAAATATGCACCACATGGACTTAAAATTATTTCCACAATGTTTTCCTCCGTTCACTGAGCAAGAAGGTATTTTTATTTTAATTTTGTGATTTTTCTATGCAAAATTATGGATTTTTGAAGTTAAGGGAGTTTAAATAAATAGGAAAAGCCCTATTTTTCTACTTATCCACGTGGCACCTTGCCAACCTACGGCGGCTTCGAAGCTCCACGTAGCGCGCTCTCATTTGACGCAGCCGTCCACGCCAAAAGCCACGCGTCCCGCTATTTGTGTAAAGAAGCGCAGTCTGGCTTCATCTTGGTTGTCTATTCGATACACGCTTGATCAAACGGCTCCCCATCATCTTCCCCCATAGAGTGATCCCATGACCATTCACACTAAAACCCTAAGATCTCAGCCTAGACTCAACCAAATCACTTCGGGTTTGATCCTATTGATTCTTCTAAGTGAAATGAACACATCCATACGGTAATCATGTAATTAAATTAAGCATAATCAAATGAAGAGTCAAAATAGGCTCAGGAGGGAGAGAAGTTTTATACCTTTGCTCTGAGAAGTGAAGCTTCAATCAGAGGGTCTTGGCTTGTTCGTTGGGGTCCAAGGAGGCTAGGGATTAAGCCTCTTGCCTTGGTGTAAAGCCTAGGTATGATTTCGATCAAGCCCGATTTCAGGTGTTGGTTTAGAGCTATTGTAGAGGCTATTTTGGAGGGGATTTTATGGGGCTTTGGCTTCTTTCTCGACTGTGAAGGTGTGGAAGTAATTAAAGTTTGATGGACTGTGGAAGTGTAATGAGCTCTGTCCTGGTTTTTTGCAGAGGTTTGAGCTCAAAATTGAGCTTATACAGTGGAATTCAGTGGGGGATGAGGGTTGGATTGCACTGAGGGGATCTCAGAAAAGCTCTGTAAGAAGTTTGGGGNAAAAAACTTAACTCGTCGCAATGAGGAGCTCGGAGCTAGCATTGTGGGCAGCACGACCATCTTCAACAGCAACAGGATCTACAATAGCTTATCTTTCCTTAGAATTAAATAACAAGCAATAGGATTTCAAGGTTGTTTGCTTATGCAACATAAATCCTCACCTTATCTTTAGGCCTTTGCACAATCATGTTGTGCAATATAATACCTAACTCGTCTTAGGATTCTGAGGTTGTCATTCATCACGACCTAAACCCTCATATCTTTCAGGCTATTTGTGTGATCGTTTCACACAAATGTAAGCCGTAAATTAATAAAATTGTCAGGATGAAACATTTAAACATTTGTCCTCTAAACTAAAGCCAAACCATTGGGTAGCATGGGAAGTCACCGAGATTCTCCTCCGGATCTATGACATCCCCTATTTTCTTCCTCCTTTGGACTCTACAAAAAAATATTCCAAATTGAGTCATTCCCCTTTTACACCTCTTTGTGCGATCTCGATTGGAATGTCCTATCCTTTTGACCTCTTTGAAGATAATATTCCCTAATTTTTATTGAGAGTTTTCCTAAGTGACTTTGGTCATTTAAGATGTAATTAACTATAGAGACTTGCCCTTTATAAGAAGCTTTTATGAAGAAAGCTTAATATAAACCTATTTAATTATTCATATTAAATAAGAGAAATTGTCGGAAAATAAAACGGTTTCGAACGAATGTCATATATTTCTTAGTTTATTTGATCGAGCCTCATCCTCAAGTCTTGTGTTTATACTTCAGGATATATACAGGGTTTGAGGTATATTGCTCTTTCATTTAAACTATGAAAAATATGAGGTCATTTTGATTTCATATTTTTCTAAAATTATATATACATATATATGTAATTTAAATGTCCTTCTGAAGCAAGCGACGGGATTTCGATTCTGGTGGCCGACAGCCTCCAACGGGCAACTTCACACCCAAAATAGTGTCGATCAATTAGTGAAATTCATGAAGGGAGATCAGTCAATTGATTTTCTTACTTACCCTAGATTTACTCCTTGCACAGGCTCGAAATATATGGATGAAGATATATCATTTGATTTTGATGATGATATTAAAGGAGATGACTAGGCTTTCTTACTTTTTTGTTGTAAATCTATGTTTAGATTATTTCCTATGCTTGGAATTCTGATTTATGACTATGTAGGATTGCTTGTTGTAATTCTATTTTCTTATCACTAATACTTTTGCTCCTGTTTATTTATTTAGTATTGGATATGTGTTAGAGTAGAGTTTTATATTTGCAAGCTTTTCATGATATACCTATTTTAGTTTAAATTGTTTACTACTCAACTCCTATTTTTTGTACCTGTATTGTTCTCCTACTTATAAATTAAAAAAATTTCTCTCTCTTCATGCTTATTATAAACTGAACCGTTTTAAACTAATTTTAAATTTAAGTTTGAGGGAAGAAAGAAAATTTTTTTTAAAAAAAAGCTGAACCTTATTCGTCCTAAGTAAAATATATTTTCAAAAATTATTTTAATATAACATGTGGTATGTTGGGATAGCTTGAGATAACTATTATTTTGAGTTTATAAAAAATATAGTAAACTTAAGTAAAAGTTTTTAATAATAAAGATTACTTTGTATTTAAGATATTTAGTATAAGAGTATAAGATTAAGATTTTACTATTTAAATAAAGAAAATTGTATTTTTTGAAATGTTAAAGATGTTGGATTTTTATTTGGAAAGAAAGAGTTGAGACATTATGAAAAATCTTTTTCAAGTCTAATACACATTAATCGAGTAAAGAAATGTGGAAGGTTTTTAACTTTAAGAAGAGGATGGTGGAGTTCAAAATTGTTAAAGGCTATCCAGATATAGTAATCCTCACATGACATGAAAAGAAAAAAGAAAGCATTGAAAATCATCCTGAAAGAAAATTAAAAGAAAAATAAAAAGAAAAGAAAAGCAAAAAGGAAAAATATATGTGAGAAGAAACTTGAGGGGATGCCAAATCAAAAATTGGCTTCACTTAAATCATCTTAAGGAAATGGATTTAATTACATTTCTAAGCTTATTTATAAAGTATTAGCATCCTCACTAGTAAATTTCTCATGAAATTCTTCTAAGTATCTTTAATATGACAAACTACAATTATTCTTGAAATAAATAGAAAATCAGAATTCTTAGACTTGACCAATAAATATTTTTTACATTCTAGTTTTAATATATATTATTAAAAATCTATCTAAAGTTTCACTATTGCATTTATAAAATAAAAATTATAGAAATCTTGAAAAAAAACTCACTTCCATAAGTTATACTTTTTATATATAAGAAAAAAGGCTACTTGAGAACAAAGAACGCTTACGTTTGAGGAAATTGATCCACCTTAAAAGTATCTATTTTTATGCACATTTTATGCTCAATTTTTAAGGGTATTATTCTTTAATGAAAGGTGCNTAAAATAAAAATTATAGAAATCTTGAAAAAAAACTCACTTCCATAAGTTATACTTTTTATATATAAGAAAAACGGCTACTTGAGAACAAAGAACGCTTAAGTTTGAGGAAATTGATCCACCTTAAAATTACCTATTTTTATGCACATTTTATGCTCAATTTTTAAGGGTATTATTCTTTAATGAAAGGTGTTTTTTATGTTTTTGGTTGCAGGTGCAAGAAAAAGAGTCTAAGAGTAAGAAAGACCAAAAATACATCAAAAAGGAGCAACATGGGCTAAACTAAAGAAAATTGCCAAACTAGCCGAACTGACGCCTAGGTGTTAGGATCTGACACCTAGGAGCCAGATGCCGAACTCGCCAAACTAGCTGAACTGGCGCCTAGATGTCAGGGTCTAGCACCTAGGAGCCAGATGCATAACCTGGCTGGCCCCTAGGCGCGACAANAAAAGAGTCTAAGAGTAAGAAAGACCAAAAATACATCAAAAAGGAGCAACATGGGCTAAACTAAAGAAAATTTCCAAACTAGCCGAACTGACGCCTAGGTGTTAGGATCTGACACCTAGGAGCCAAATGCAGAACTTGCCAAACTAGCTGAACTGGCACCTAGATGTCAGGATCTATCACCTAGGAGCCAGATGCATAACTTGGCTGGCCCCTAGGCGCAACAGTTTGACACTTAGGCACCATAGTTATTTTCTAGAAGATTCATTGAATGAAGCTGAATTTTGAAGAGATGCCTGAAGAAACTCTTGGTCATTTATGAAGCTCCATAAATAGAGATTAATTCCAAGAGGCTAGAGCAGTTAGATATATAGATTCATACAGTGTGTGAGTGTGTTAAGAGTGTTGGTAGTTTTATTTATAAGTCTGTGATTTCTGAAGATTGTGAGTTTTGTAAGTANAAGAGATGTCTGAAGAAACTCTTGGTCATTTATGAAGCTCCATAAATAGAGATTAATTCCAAGAGGCTAGAGGGGTTAGATATATAGACTCATACAGTGTGTGAGTGTGTTAAGAGTGTTGGTAGTTTTATTTATAAGTCTTTGTGATTTTTGAAGATTGTGAGTTCTATAAGTGTTTGTTAAAGTCAGAGAAGTCAAAGAACTTCAAAAGAGTGCTTGGGGAAACATTCCAGATAAGTATTTACATCTTTGTCTTTAAGTAATGTGCTTTAGATTTGAATTTTATAAATATGTTTTGTATTGTTATCCCCATATGTTTTAGTATTTTCTCTCTTTCTCCTTGTAATATGAAGTAATCAAGTAAGTGATTTTGATTTTATTTAGAACTTCTTTTATTCCTAAAAATTGCGATGATATTTTTACCGGTCCTTCATTTACTTTACAAATTTCCCACTTATTTTGTTAAAATTTGTTGAGGAAAGTTATAGACTCGAGAGGGCTAAGATTTCTTGACTTGTAAATATCACATTTCGCTTTGGAAAGAGCAGTGACGATCGTCCGAGGGAGAGTGCAAATAGATAGAGAGATAATATTTGATGAGCATAGAATTGATGTTTCTAGAGTGACAGGCTATGTTCAGCATAAAATTGATATTTCTAGAGTGACAAACTAGATTCTTTTATCAATTTGGTATAAAGATTGGAATTAAGGGTCACTGATAGGTCCTATAGAGAGGGTACAGTGGGTAATCTAGGAGTGAGAGACTATAACCTACCCAGCACTACTATACATCCAGACACCAACTTTAAATTAGTCAATGTTCCTTACACATAGAAAGAAGTAAAAAATAGATATGCTCCTATTTTTCACAATACCATATTTATATTTCTAAACATTTGAAATCTTATACTGATTATGAATTATTTGCAAGGAAAAAGCCTCTTTTTATATATTTCTAAATCATTGCATTTACTTTTAATTGTATTTGTAGAAATTAGTAAACTTAATTTCATCATTATCACTTTAGGTATTTGCTGCAGTCTTAATTAAAGTTCTCTTAAAGTNGTGTTTGTTAAAGTCAGAGAAGTCAAAGAACTTCAAAAGAGTGCTTGGGGAAACATTCCAGATAAGTATTTATATCATTGTCTTTAAGTAATGTACTTTAGATTTGAATTTTATAAATATGTTTTGTATCGTTATCCCCATATGTTTTAGTATTTTCTCTCTTTCTCCTTGTAATATGAAGTAATCAAGTAAGTGATTTTGATTTTATTTAGAACTTCTTTTATTCCTAAAAATTGTGATGATATTTTTACCGGTCCTTCATTTACTTTACAACTTGCCCACTTGTTTTGTTAAAATTTGTTGAGGAAACTTATAGACTCAAGAGGGCTAAGATTTCTTGACTTGTAAATATCACATTTCGCTTTGGGAAGAGCAGTGACGATCGTCCGAGGGAGAGTGCAAATAGATAGAGAGATAAGATTTGATGAGCATAGAATTGATGTTTCTAGAGTGACAAGCTATATTCAGCATAAAATTGATATTTCTAGAGTGACAAGCTAGATTCTTTTATCAATTTGGTATAGAGATTGGAATTAAGGGTCACTGCTAGGTCCTATAGAGAGGGTACAGTGGGTAATCTAAGAGTGAGAGACTAGAACCTACCCAGCACTACTATACATCCAGACACCAACTTTAGATTAGTCAATGTTCCTTACACATAGAAAGAAGTAAAGAATAGATATGCTCCTATTTTTCACAATACCATATTTAAATTTCTAAACATTTGAAATCTTATACTGATTATGAATTATTTGCAAGGAAAAAGCCTCTTTTTATATATTTCTAAAATCATTGCATTTACTTTTAATTGCATTTGTAGAAATTAGTAAACTTAATTTCATCATTATTACTTTAGGTATTTGATGCAGTCTTAATTAAAGTTCTCTTAAAGCTAAAATTTTTGAAATTTATTTCTTTTCGTTTATAGTTCCTTGTGGGATCGATACTAGGGTTTTTAAAGAAAATCCTATATTAATTGAAACGATACGTACACTTGCATAGGGCCCCTAGTGAGAAAACTATTTCTTTAAATTTTATCATATTACATTTGTTATCACTAGCCGCTAAATATAATTTGGATCAATTTTTTGGCATTTTAAGGAACATAAATATCTGCATAATTGCAAGTCTGGGCAATTACGACATATGACTAAATATGACATAATAGAAATTTTAACGCAGGCTAATAATAAAAATATTATGGGACNACGATACGTACACTTGCATAGGGCCCCTAGTGAGAAAACTATTTCTTTAAATTTTATCATATTACATTTGTTCTCACTAGCCACTAAATATAATTTGGATCAATTTTTTGGCATATTAAGGAACATAAATATCTGCATAATTGCAAGTATGGGCAATTATAACATATGACTAAATATGACATAATAGAGATTTTAACGCAGGCTAATAATAAAAATATTATGGGAAAAGTTAAGTTGCCACTTGGTTATAGAGGAGAAACTGGTGGTTCATAGAAACTCCATGAAGATCTAAAGTAGATTTCTCTTTATATTAGTTATGAATAAATATTTACATTTTTTATATAAATTCATCTCTAATAAATAATGTACCATCTCTTTAGACTATAATATTTTACTATCTGGTGTCCTTGCAAAATTAATTGCAAGAGGTAAACATGTGTTTTTTTCATAATTACTTAAAAGATAAGAAGAATCTTAAAATTAAAAGGTCATATATTGCTTAGCTCTCCCAAACTTAAATAATTTTTAAAATATTAAGTTAAGAGGAAATTTTACCATAATATAAATTTTAGTCCAAAATTAATAGTTGATGATTTGGAAAACTCTATATGTTTAAGGAATTTATATCAGCATATATGAGTATTTGAATTTTTCTTATAATGAATAGTTGAAAAATAAGTTGCTATAAAAATACTAGACCTAAAANAAATTCATCTCTAATAAATAATGTACCATCTCTTTAGACTATAATATTTTACTATCTGGTGTCCTTGCAAAAATAATTGCAAGAGGTAAACATGTGTTTTTTTTCACAACTACTTAAAAGATAAGAAGACTCTTAAAATTAAAAGGTCATATATTGCTTAGCTCTCCCAAACTTATATAATTTTTAAAATATTAGGTTAAGAGGAAATTTCACCATAATATAAATTTTAGTCCAAAATTAATAGTTGATGATGTGGAAAACTTTATATGTTTAAGGAATTTATTTCAACATATATGAGTATTTGAATTTTTCTTATAATGAATAGTTGAAAAATAAGTTGCTATAACAATACTAGACCTAAACCCTTTTTCTCTTTTAATTCGAATTATATTTGAATATTATTTATGTTTATTAGTTATTTTATTTCAAAATCTAACATCTTTAGCTTCCATTAACACTCAATAGCCTAGAAATTCATTCAAATAATGATGAGGCATGCCATCTCATTATTTGTTGATATTTCTATTTATTTTTTTGGATGATTTGCCCTGTAGTGATTTGTTTGAAAGTTCTATTATCCAAAAAAAAANAAATTCATTCAAATAATGATGAGGCATGCCATCTCATTATTTGTTGATATTTCTATTTATTTTTTTGGATGACTTGCCCTGTAGTGATTTGTTTGAAAGTTCTATTATCCAAAAAAATTTTCAATTATTATTATTTAAAACTTGAATTCCAAAAATACTTATCATTTAAGATGTATTTGTTTCTTCACCATAACAATTGAGCATTCCATTATTTCTTTTCCATATTAAATAGGGGAACTGGTCGGCTTATAAATAAAATCGTTTCGCAGACCTAACGGATCTCATACCTTTCCTAGTTTATTTGATTGAGCCTTACTATCAAGTCATGTGTTTATTTTTTGAAGTAGATACATAGCTTGAGGTATAGCGCTCTTTCATCTAAACTTCNCATAACAATTGAGCATTCCATTATTTCTTTTCCATATTAAATAGGGGAACTGGTCGGCTTATAAATAAAATCATTTCGCAGACCTAATGGATGTCATACATTTCCTAGTTTATTTGATTGAGCCTTACTATCAAGTCATGTGTTTATTTTTCGAAGTAGATACATAGCTTGAGTTATAACGCTCTTTCATCTAAACTTCAAAAGATATGGGATCAGTTTGATTTCGNTATGATGCTCCATATTTATCATGGAAGAAGATTAAGATAGAGTTTTGAGACATGTGATTTTAGGAATTTAAGGTAAATTATTTAAATTTTAATTACATCTATCATTTTAATTTGTTTTTATAATTATAATTTTTTTTATTTTTATTTTGCTAAAGGAGTTTTTTTTTTTAATTTTTAAGGTGATGCAATAGAACTTTAAGGACTGTGGGTAAAACTGCTAGCGAGATATGTTCACCGCTATCCATAATTGGGGAGGAGGTTTCGAGAGAGCTGTCTAGAGCTTGGTCCTCTCTTGAATATCTTAAAATAAGCACTCACTTTGATAGAACCAAACCTCAAATCGGGGGCATGGGAACCTTAAACTGTTGGCTCAATCTCCCACACCGAGTCTAGTAGGAACATGATGAGTTTTATTCAATGTGGTACAATTTCATCTATACTTATTTTTTATACAAATCATTTTATGTGTTAATAAAGGCAGTCACTAACATAGGAGCCCCCACTACTGAGTTATGCAAACACAAACATGGGAAGTAGTCGAACCAACAGTTAGTTGATAACAAATCTCTTCGTGTCAACATAAGTTCAATAAATTTTTTGAATTATAAAATTTATTTATAATCTTATCTATTCCTTACTAATTATGTTTTACAATCTTCTATAGGATGTGTATGTGCACCTAAAGGATGTCAAGAGTCAGAGCTCATTAGGACTTACTAATTATAGTGGTTCATCGTCTGACCAGTCAAACTTTGAGATCTAGAGGCGGGCAACCAAAGGGAGGAGAAAGGAGAGGGTGTATGGTTTCGAAGCCCAGGGATTCATTTATAAGGCACAACACTTCCATTTAAGTTTAGAGTCATCATCAATTAATGACAAAATAGCCAAGTGTTTTGCCGCACTTATCAAGGGCTTGCAAGACAAGTATGATATTGATTAATGTGATATGAAGTCTAGATGGGGGAGATGAACCTAACTAGGGATGTTAGAGTTGAGAGGTGCAAGGCATTCATTCAAGATTTGAAGCACGTGGTACATTTCCATGGAATGACACTTGTTACTAATGTGGATGAGGAGGATGAGGACGAGGATGATGATCCTAGGATAATTAGTTTTTAATTTGTATGTAGATCAGCATCATTTGAAATTTTTTCATTTATTGTACAAATATTGTTATTTTGGATAATTTGTGGAGATGTACTAGTATATATATTTATTTTAAATTTATTTAATTTGATTATTTTTAATTTGTTTTTTACGCTATTATGAGATGTTGTGGACGTGAAGTTTATTCATTTCATTGTGTGATTGTAGGTATGTAAAATTTCTAGTGCCATGTGTCTTATTTTTTTAATTTTTCTTACATGTTTACGACTTATCACGAGCTGATATTTCAACAGCTAATTTCTTAGCAACTGAAAAAATCAACAGTTATCTAACAGTGGGACAATTCCATTTGTTTCATCTAAAACATTTAGTGGTTGAAAATTTAACTTTTGAAAAGTTAATGACTAGAAAATTACCTGGTAATATTACTAGCCCACTA
>JXCR01031277.1:26177-40380 GCA_002079205.1 Phalaenopsis hybrid cultivar | reverse complement strand
TATATATATATATATATATATATATATATGTATGTATGTATGTATGTATGTAGATATACATATACACACATATATGTAGATATATACACACACACAAATGTGTATATATATATATCTCTATATATAGATGTGTGTGTGTCTATAGAACGTAGTAATTTGTCAAACCACGTAAATTTGTTTGTGTTTCCACAGTTTTCTATTTTGTGATTTTTCTCGATTTGATTTTTCTCTTTATTGCGGTCATCTTTCACAACAGTCCTCATCCATAAACTTCTTATTTTCAGATTGAGATTTTATCTAATTTGTTTGACTATAATTAGTAGGCTAAAATGAGATTATTTATTTATTTATTTATTTACATTTTTATCTTTTAATTTTTTTTTAATTTTCGGATTAATATTGATTTTGCTTGACAACAAAGCGTGACAAGATAGTTATATCCAGCTATAATATCGTATTTAAAAGATCAAAATTAAAATCTAATTATCTATTTTTACAATAAAAAACCAAAATCTTGTTAATAATAAAAATTATGATGTTATGGACATAATTCTTTCGATAAATTATATCATAATTGCATATGCAGTTGGAAAAGCAAAGAATATTTTTTTATTTTTTTCTCATCTTTGATTGGGGTAAATCCAAATACGCGTCGAGACCTAACAAATTTTTGTTATTTATTAATAGGATGAAGCCAAAATGGCTACCAACTCCACCCAATCAAAAAGCGTTTCTTTCAAAGAAGAGAGGCTAGGCAATCATGCATTGACTAATAATATGGACTTAATTACGTGTATCAGGTAGCTTCAGTCTAGACTTGCTAAGATCCAAATTGCCGGACACAGGCAAATGTTGTTCCCATTTAATGAATAATATATGGCATAATTAGGTTAAATAAATGTATTNATATATATATATATATATATATATATACACACATTTGTCTGTGTATATATATATCTACATATATGTGTGTTTATATATATCTACACACACACACATATACATATTATCAACCTGAATTCTATAAATAGAGTCATACTCCTATCTTAAGAAAGAGACTAGATATTGAGCAATAAGAAAGCCAGAGCATGAAGGAGAGGGAGTTGAAGTACAAGCCTCGAGAACACCTTAAGCTTTTGCAGCTGCCAGCCACCATCGAACACCACTTGTCGGCCACCTGCCACCATCATCGTCCTCTTGCACTTGCAGACACAAAATATTATGAATCATCGCACTCCAGCCAACGCCTTCAACTAACTTTGGTCTTTTTTGCCTTCGACAGCTGATGTTGCCTTCGGCAGCTCTAGTCGTCGTAGTAGGCCGTCATTGACTACTATCAACCACCATTAGCCACCACTTGCTCCTCACAACGAAATCTCTTGTGGAGTCAAAAACATACATTGCAGAATCCTAATGTATGTTACAGAGCAGTGAATCCTTCAGCAAAGCAATACGTCATCTAGTACATCGTGCAAGAACACACTTCAAAGATGGTGTCACAACTACGATGTACTGTCACACCTCGATGATGGTATAACAATGTACTCCAAATACAATATACTGACACACCTCGACAATAGTGTAACAATGCACTCCAAATGCGGTGTAGTGGCACACCCCGATAAATAGAAGAACAATTCTCCTAAATATGGTGCAACGACATACCCAAATAACAGTATAATGATGCACTCTGAAGACAATGTAACAACACATATCAAATATGGTGCAACGACACACCTCAATGATGGTGCAACGACGCATCTGAAAGGCGAGGTAACAACGCACATCAAAGATAACCCGCTTCTTCTTACAGGTGAGTTGCTTGACTCGTCTCATGAATTTGGGTCAACACCCTTCTCCCGACCTCTTTTTTACCCCATGCTTCTTCGTGCCTTCAAGTCGGCTCCCTTCACCTGACTTCTTTGTTCCAGACTTCTTGCCCTCAGAGTGATTACTTCCTTCTTATCACTTCTTCTCAATCTCTCTCCTCAAAAGCAATCACGACGCATAAGCCTCAAAGGCTTCGGTCAACATGTCCTCAATAAGGGTGTCATCCAAGAACCTTTTTCCACTTGCCATGAAAATGCTATTGAAGTCGAACAACTGGGAGACTAACTCTCAAACAATGTAGACAACAAAAGCACTAATCATGCCCTGAATATAGAAGGTCATGGACACAAAAATCAAGAAAGTTCAATTATTAAAATATTGATTACAAAATAAATGAATATATATTTTTTGCATTAAATTATTTTATTCTTATTGCAACAAAACTTTCAAGAAGCAAAAAATTTGGAGAACTAAAAATATTTGTTAGAAATACATCTACATGAATATCAAGAAAATGCAACGAATTATGTGACAAACGTGCGGTCAAGAAAGTCCTACAGAAAGAAGATCGAAGGTCGCATCAATGGAAGACTATATGGCCTTATTAACCAACTAAAACCCCCCTTAGAGTAGGATCCGGAGCCTGTTGAATGAATTTCACCCATGTCCAAGAAGAAGAACATCTAACCAAGAGAAGGCATTAGCCCAACTCCCTTGCAAACATCGCCAGCCGCCACATAAGAGCGCTAAAGGATCTTCAAGGGTCCTAAGGCTTTCATCATGAGATGCTCCATGAACACTTCAAGTGGACCTCATGTCAAGAGATATGTTACGTGTCAGGTTACGGTGATCTATCATCTATCCAACAGCCTAGTCTCATCCTGACAACAAGAGCTTCTCACCTAGGGGTCGAATGTCGAACACCAGACCAAAGCAACTAACCGGCTGACCAAGTAAACCAAGCGAAGATCTAGGCGGCTGAAAGACAACCAAAGCCGAGAGGTTTCCCTAACTCAACAAAGTCGGTCAAACGAGTATTACTAATTCACGGACTACCAATCTCGGTCAGCCAAGCAAGAGAGTAGTCGAGCTATAGGCTCATTTAGTTTTTAAACCTAAAATATCATGTAACGCCATATAAAAGTAGGGGCAAGCATGTAATTACAAACTTTATACTCCTTACTTATAAATACGGGGATTATTTCTACAACAATGGTTAATTAGTTAGTTATAAAAGAACACACTCTTTACTGTGCTCTCTCTCTCTCATTCATGTTATGCACTCTATTTCATGGGTATGATTCACAAGGCAAATTCAGAATCAACACATCCATTAATTGTTATATAAACTTTAATAATAGTTGGCTTCCACTATTTCTTCATATGATTGGGTGGGACCTTAGAGAGAGTGTGTGTGTGCATGACAATTATTTGCTCATATTAGGTTCATTTTATTTTTATTTTCATTCAAAAACAAAGAGAGCAACAAGTTTGATGAAACATTGAGTAGTTGAAAGTATAATTGATATCAAAATACAATTAGTTGGTTGTCCTTTGTTGGGTATTGTAGAGTCCGGTCCACGATTTGATTTGGCAATTTTGGCATCTATGGAAGTTAATTAATTTTTATTTAATTCCTTCCTTCTTCTATTAATTTTCTCTCATTCCTTCTATTGGTAAATTAAGGAAAGCAATACTAAATAAGATTGCTTAATATTGCTTTCTCCATATCTCCTTCGCTGCTTCCTTTGGAACTCGCAAATTAAGGGCTCCTAATTTAGAATTCGCTAATTAAAAGTTGCTTCCTTAATGGGCCATAAAATTGACGATTAAAAGGGGTATGGCTGAAGTTTAATGGTTATGCTCTCCTGTGTGCTTACGGGACAAAAAAATGCAAGCATATTTTTTTGGCTTCTTCTTCCTGTAGCTCTTGGTTAGAGAGGGAGAGAGAGAGGAGAGAGAGAGAGGAAGAGTGAGAGAGAGAGTTTCATGTAATCGTCGAGGTGATCGACATGTATAATTCTCGAGTAATAAAATCTTTTGCAACTCTGTGGACGTAGGCAATTTGCCGAACCACGTAAATCTGTGTGTGTTTCCAGTATTTTTTGTTTTTTTTATTTTTCTCGATCCAATTTTTCTCTATATTGCCGTCATTTTTCACAACAACTAGTATGAGAGCTAATGAATGCAGATGAAGTGAAAGTTTCATGAATTGAGAAATTTAATAACACAGATTTTGGTTATTGGAGGATGCAAATAGAGGACTACCTCTATGGGAAGAAACTTCATCTTTCGTTACTTGAAAAAAAACCAGAAAAGATGGACGAGGTGGAATGGAATATGTTGGATTGATAGGTTCTATGGGTTATTTGATTAACTCTATCGAGATCTATTGCCCACAATGTCATCAAGAAGTAGACTGCTGCAGATCTCATTGTGGCTTTATCTGGTATGTATGAAAGTCATTGGCGTGTAATAAGGTGCTCCTGATGCAAAAGTTATTCAACTTGAAGATGACGGAAGGTGTGTCCGTTGCTTTACACCTAAATGATTTCAATATTATCACAAACCAATTGTCGTTTGTTAAAATTAATTTTGATGATGAGATTCATGCGATGATATTATTGACTTGATTGTCAAATAATTGAGAAGTCACAGAATGACAATTAGCAGTTCTACAAGTAAATCTAAACTGAAATATGATGATATTTGTGATTTGATTTTGGCTCAGGAAGTGCGTAGGAAAGATTCTGGTGAGATCTCGGGCTTGAGTTCAACATTGATTGTTGATTCCAGAGGGAGATCACATGACATGAACTCAAACAGAGAAAGATCAAAATTAAAGTCTTATCAGCAGACAACCTGTTAAAATTGTGGTAAGACTGGCCACATAAAAAGAAACTGCAGGGATTTTAAGAAAAAGGTGAATGATAGTGCAAATGTGATAACTGAAAAGATATAGGATGCATTATTGCTGGCAATTCACAATTCTGTTGATGACTGGATGCTAGATTCAGTGGCTTTCTTCCATACATCTTCCCACCGGGAGTTAATGCGGAACTATGCTGCACGTAATCTTAGGAAGGTGTATCTGGTTGATAGAAAAGCTCTAGACGTGGTGGGGATAGGAGACGTTGACATTGTTCTTCCTAACAATAGCAAATGAACTTTGCAAAAAGTCAGACACATCCCTGAGTTGAAGAAAAACCTCATTTCTATTAGGCAGCTCAATAAGGGTGGTCATTTAGTAGTTTACTCAGATGGTACCTGGAAGGTTACTAAAGAAGCATTAATAATGGCTTGGGGTAAAGAAAATTGACACACTATATATAATTATAGGTTTACTCAATCGTTGACACATGAGTCAGAAGTGCATTATGGGGAAGCGAAAAAATGTTAGCTTCCTAAAAAGTGATAGAGCGCAAAAGGTAGGAAAACCGAATCTTATACACATAGATGGTGGAGAACCACAAAGTTGTGAAGAAATCTTGCAGGATGAAAATTCGAGCAAGTGGGAGCTGGCCATGAAGGAGGAGATGGTTTCCCTGTAAGGGAATCAGACTAGGGAACTGCCAGAACTTCAACTAGGGAAGAAGGCATTGCACACCAAGTAGGCGTACCGGGTGAAAACTGTGTGTGATGGTAGTAAGAGGTACAAGGTTGAACTTATTGAAAAGAACTTTCAACTGAGGCAAGATATTGCCCATGGAGTAGGATTTGTTAGCAGATACAAGATTAACTCAGGAAAGAGCTTGGAGGTACAAGACTATATTTATGCTGATATATTGACTGAGGGTGTTGCTCTTAAGAAGCTGAAGTTGTGTTCGATTTCAACTGATCTTCTGACATGAAAATCAGAGCTTTGAGTTGTAGAGTTGAATGATAACTCATTTGAGGAAAACAACGATGTAGTCAGTGGATGATGCAGCTAGTGTTTCAGTCTTCAAGTGAAAGAATTGTTGGGTATTGTGTAGCCTGATCCATGATTTGATTTTACAATTTTGGCATTTATGGAAGTTAATTAAATTTTATTTCCTTCCTTCTTCTATTGATTCTCCCGTCTTCCTCCTGTTGGTAAATTGATGAAAGCAATATTAATTAAGATTGCTTAATATTGCTTTCTCCACATCTCCTCCGATGCTTTCTTTGGAACTCTCTAATTAAAGGCTCCTGATTTGGAATTTGTTAATTGAAAGGCAACTAATTAAAAGTTGCTTCGTTAATGGGCCATAAAATTGACAATTAAAAGGGGTCTGATTGGAGTTCAAAGGTTATGTTTTTTTGTGTGCTTACGGGACAAAAAAACGCAAGCTTGGTTTTTTTGGCTTCTTCTTCCTGTAGCTCTCGATTAGAGAGAGAGGGAGAGGAGAGGAAGATGGAAAGAGAGTTTCATGTAATCGTCGATGTGATCGACGAGTGTAATCCTCAAGTAACAAAATCCTCTGCAACTCCATGAACATAGTAATTTGTCAAACCACGTAAATCTGCGTATGTTTTTACTGTTTTCTATCTTGTGATTTTTCTGGATTCGATTTTTATCTTTATTGCGATCATCTTTCACAACAGTCCTCATCCATAAACTTCTCATTTTCATATTGAGATTTTATCTAATTTGTTTGAAAATTTGTTTGACTATAATTAGTAGGCTAAAGTGAGATTATTTATTTATTTATTTACTTTTTTATCTTTTATTTTTTTTTTATTTTCGGATTAAAAGTGATTTTGCTTGACCTACAAAGCGTGACAAGATTGTTATATCCAGCTATAATATCGTATTTAAAAGATCAAAATTAAAATCTAATTATCTATTTTTACAATAAAAAACCAAAATCTTGTAAATAATAAAAATTATGATGTTATGCACATAATTCTTTCGATAAATTATATCATAATTGCATGAGCAGTTGGAAAAGCAAAGAATATTTTTTATTTTTTTCTCATCCACCTAACAAATATTTGTTATTTATTAATAGGATGGAGCCAAAATGGCAACCAACTCCACCCAATCAAAAAGCGCTTCTTTCAAAGAAGAGAGGCTAGGCAATCATGCGTTGACTAACAATATGGACGTGTATCAGGTAGCTTCAGTCTAGACAAGCTAAGATCCAAATTGCCGAAGACAGGCTAAAGTTGTTCCCATTTAATGAATAATATATGGCATAATTAAGTTAAATAAATGTATTTATTGTCAAAGGTATGGTTCGGATCATCCTTCCGTGTGATTGTCAAGGCCATTCATTGTTCGAGCTATTAATAAGAAAAAAACTTCTTCAATAATACTTTGTTATAGGGCATTCACATACATATCATCAAATTTCTCTATATTTGCATGCTAACTTCTAAAATTTGCTTTTTATATTCATACCAATCAATTCTTTCATATCACGTAAGGATTACCGTTACCATTGATGCGTGCTAGAAAATTTGTGGCTGTAGAGTAATGAATTATCGTCATAACATTGCATGAGAATTCAAGACATATTTAGGTAAAAGAAATTAACAATAGTGACACCAGAAGTTTTTACGTGAAAAACTTGTTAAGAAAAAAAAATTACGGGGTTTGACACAGATGTAAAAATTCATTATAGGTTGATGATTTAGATAGATCACTTGTCTCATAGATGAAAAATAATTACTAGATTTTCCAAGTTACAATGTCAACTAGCGGCTTCCTGTCAGTGGTTTTCAACAGTGATTTGAGGTGATTGGCGGCGGCCAGCAGTCGAGGACGGTAGACGGTGGTTGATGTGAACGATAGTGCTTGACGAGGGTCCGTGGTTGTCGACGGCGATCAACAGTGGTTGACTACTTTTGGTGGTAGTTGGCGGTGATCGACGATTGTTGGCGGGTGTCGATGACGGTCAGCTATGGTCGTCGGCGATAGGCGGTGCCTGACTGCGGCCGACGACAATTTACAGAGAAAGGGTGATGCTGGAGTTCAGCTCATTCTCAAATCTCTAAATTCTCTCTCAAGCTTCTAGCCCCTTCTCATGAGAGAGGTGGGGCTCTATTTATAGTGTTATGAGTGTAATGAATGCAAGAATATGAACCACTTTACTCGAACGATTGGATAACTTTCTTCGATCAGAATTCGTTTGATAGACACTGAGTGTCTGAATGATGTCGGAATTGAGCAATCTTGGGCTCGTTTGATTCACCTTGTCGAGACGCTAGATTTGATTATAGGCTTGCTAGATTCGACAATCTCTTAACCTTTGAAATATGACAATAAAACTTTCAAGAGTGGTTTAATGACTTGATCTAAGCTTGATTTGACTCACATTAGACTAATTTTGGTAACATGGGGTTTTCATTGTCGAGCCGGTCAATTTGACTAATTTTGATGCTCGATGATTGAGATTTGCTGGAGATGTACGAACCATCATTTTCATTTATAATCAAAGCAACATGAAGGTAAAATTAAAATTTGAGTGTTAGATATAAATACATATGAATTACATGTTGTGCATGTAAATCTTCCAGTGTTTTTATTAGGAGCATTTACCTCGATTCTTCTGTTTTTTTATATGTAACACCTAAACTCCGTTTTTGATACTTATACCAATCAAATTTTTTATATCGCATAAAAATATTATTATTATTATTATTATTATTATATATATATATAAATATATATATATATATATATTAAAAGTACGCTTTTAGATGTAGAAACGCATCGGAATTGGGGGGCTTTGCATGTAATCCTTCCTTTTCTTGCTTTTTTAGGTTGGCTAATTAACGATTGACAGCTCATGGTGAGCAATGGATAAACATCAGAAAATTTGTCAACTAACAATCAATTAAATCATAAAAAATTAATGAAATCAGATTTGCCAATACTCAATGTTTCTGTATTTTTACCAAATTCTTAATATCATATAATATAATATAATCCAAAAATCATAATCGCGCATAAATTTCAATATTTATCATCAATAAACTTTTATCAAGCGCGAATCTCGATGCATTTTTTTATCGAAGACTCTTTCAAATTCAAATTTAAGATCATCCAGTCCGTTTTCAACAAGCTTATTGTCAACTTGATTGTTTCGAAAAAAACAACCCAATGATATCAAAATTAGTTTAATCCAAGTTCAATCAAGCTCATATCAAACAATTGAAATACATTTGGAGGCTTTGAATCATCAATTGAATGATAAAATGAACTTCAAATTTGAAATATTTATAATCAAATCTCGAGTGTCTTATTAAGAGGAATCCAATGAGCCCACAATTGCTAAATTTTGAGAACATTTAGGTACTCAAATCAATAAGCAATTCTTTATAATCAATGGGGATCAAAATGGACCATCCTGACATGTGGTTAGCAAAGTTATGTGTCAAAATACCAAAATGACTCTCCTCAAAAGGCTCAAATCGGCCCCCTCTCTTCACTTTGAGAGGGGAAGAGGAGTGGAAGAAGATGAATTACATAACCCATTTTGGAGAGAAGTTCTAGTGATAATCACTGGCCTCTGTAGTCGCTGACCACTACAGACCATCGTTTGTCGGCCGTCAATCATCAATGCCCGTCATCTCTGACTAGCAGCCACTGATAACCCTTGTTTGCAAAAATCATAGTGCGAGTACAGACTTTATTCCTAACAATTGTATTGAAGCCCAACAAATAACCACTGGCTTCCATAACTATTGACCACCGTTGATCACCACCTATCGACCACTGTTGTCGACTACTAACTGTCACCACCTGTCACTAATAAGCATTGAATGTCAGAGAACCTTGTTGGCAAATGTTGCAGTATGAATATGATCATTGTGAATAACACCAATATTGAAGACCAAGTGAGGAAGCATCGATTTTCATAGTCCCTTACCATCATTGACCACCGCCCGTTGGCCACCACTAATCGACACCACCTACTACCGCCAACCACTGGCCATTGGTGACAACAATTTATAACCTTCGTACTTAAAATAGGCCCTCTATAACTAAGTACTAGTATTATAACAACAAACTATCGACTTTGTTGTCGACTACTACTGTTGCAACTTTTATCTACGACCTCTATGGCCCTGCTGCTATTACATTCATTGACTACGACGTTGGTGACTAACTACTACAATTAAAATTTTAAACTATAGCCTTTGTGACAAACTGCCGCTATTACAGTCATGGACTACAACCTTTATAAACAACTACGACATTTGTGGCCAACTAATATTGTTACAATTTCAAATTATGACATATGTGCTAAAATGCCGCTAATACAGTCCACTGACTACAGTCTTTATGACTAACTACTATCGTTATAACAACCAAGGTTTTTGTGGTAAACAATCACTGTTACAATTTTCAATTACAACCTCTGTAGCCAACTGTCGTTATTAGAACAATCAAATTCAGCATTTATGACGAACTTTTGCCTTTGTAAAAAAAAAAGCTACGACCTTTGTAGCCGAGTCTGTCGTTATAGCTTTTAATTACAGTATTTGCGTCTAACTATTGTTATTGCAGCCACCAACTATAATCATTATGACCAACTACTGTTTGCGGCAACCAACTATGAAATTTGTGGCCAACTACTACAATTATAATTTTTAAATGGGTCGACCGAAAGAAAATATATTCAAATGAAGGAATGATATACACCTTAACTGAAAGATAGCCGTATGAAATCAACTCCTTTAATAAATTTTGGGTCACTCGAAGAGAAAATCAATTGTTGCTCCGTAGAACTCCTTTTCAACCCATTATGAAGACCTCTTGTCCGAAGAAAAACTTCCCATCAAATTCCAGTGAAACACTTTTTCCCTGATGAAATAAATGCTTCATAAGGATAAGAATATCTCTCCATATGGTTCCCTTGTGAAAAACGACTAAAGATCTTTCAATTGACTGAAGGATTTTTCAACTAACGGTATCGTGATCAGGCGACCGAGTGTCAACTTTAGTGGATCATTACAACCCCACTTTAATTCAAGTACAAATACAAAACGATGCCAACGATGGTTATGAATATCGGAAGACTCCATAGTCAATTATAAATTTGTAAAGTTACAATAATTCATTAATTATTTGTAATGTTCCTCTTTTAACATAAACAATCATGTTATCTTCTAGACACCCCCTACAATCTATAAATAGTGAGGTCATTTCCTTAAGAAAAAATACTGAATCTATTCCAAGAACATTGGTTTTATTGTGCACTCTATTCCCTCTACTCTCATTTTCTTCTATTCCTCTCATCTATTCAACCCTCTATTTCTGAGGCAAGACCCAGAGGATATTTATGGATTTAACGTTGAGAAAATATGAATTGACTTATGAAATTTTTTTTTTTATTGGACTGGAAAATATTAAGTGGTTAGGAATATTATAGTAAAACTTTATNTTTAGATGTAGAAACGCATCGGAATTGGGGGGCTTTGCATGTAATCCTTCCTTTTCTTGCTTTTTTAGGTTGACTAATTGACGATCGACAGCTCATGGTGAGAAATGGATAAACATTAGAAAATTTGTCAACTAAAAATCAATTAAATCATAAAAAATTAATGAAATCAGATTTGCCAATACTCAATGTTTCTGTATTTTTACCAAATTCTTAATATCATATAATATAATACATCCAAAAATCATAACGGCTCATAAATTTTAATATTTATCATCAATAAACTTTTAACAAGCGTGAATCTCGATGCATTTTTTATCGAAGACTCTTTCAAATTCAAATTTAAGATCATCCAGTCCGTTTTCAACAAGCTTATTGTCAAATTGATGTTTCGAAAAGAGTAACCCAATGATATCAAAATTAGTTTAATCCAAGTTCAATCAAGCTCATATCAAACAATTGAAATACATTTGGAGGCTTTGAATCATCAATTGAATGATAAAATGAACTTCAAATTTGAAATATTTATAGTCAAATCTCGAGAGTCTTATTAAGAGGAATCCAATGCGCCTAAGATTGCTAAATTTTGAGAACATTTGGGCACTCAAATCAATAAACAATTATTTATGATCAATGAGGATCAAAATGGACCATCCTGACATGTGGTTAGGAAAGTCATGTGTCAAAAGACCAAAGGACTCTCCTCAAAAGGCTCAAATAGGCCCCCTCTCTTCACTTGAGAGGGGAGGAGGAGTGGAAGAAGATGAATTACATAACCCATTTTGGAGAGAAGTTCTAGTGATAATCACTGGCCTCTGTAGTCGCGACCACTACAGACCATCGTTTGTCGGTCGTCAATCAACACTGTCCGTCATCTTTGACTAACAGCCATCAATTGACTGACAACCATCAATAACATTTGTTTGCAAAAATCATAGTGCGAGTGCAGACGTTATTCCTAACAATTGTATTGAAAGCCCGACAAATAACCACTGGCTTTCATAACTATTGACCACCGTTGATCACCACCTATCACCCACCGTTGTCGACTACTAACTGTCAGCACCTGTCACTAATAAGCATTGAATGTCAGAGAACCTTGTTTGCAAATGTCGTAGTATGAATATGATCATTCGGAATAACACCTATATTGAAGACCAAGGAGGAAGCATCAATTTTCATAGTCGCTAGCCATCATTGACCACCGTCCGTTAGCCACCACTGATCGACACAACCTGCTACCGCCAACCACTGGCCATTGGTGACAACAATTTATAACCTTCGTACTTAAAATATGCCCTCTATAACAAAGTACTAGTATTATAACAACCAACTTTGGATTTTGTGGTCGGCTACTACTGTTGCAACCTTTATCTACGGCCTCTATGGCCATGCTGCTATTGCAGCCATTGACTACGACATTTGTGAATAACTACTACAATTAAAATTTTCAACTATAGTCTTTGTGACAAACTGCCACTATTGCAGTCATGAACTACAACCTTTATAAACAACTACGACATTTGTGGTCAACTAATATTGTTACAATTTCAAATTATGACATATGTGCTAAAATGCTGCTAATACAGTCCACTGACTACAGTCTTTATGACTACTACTATCTTTATAACAACCAATTTTTTTATGGTAAACAATCAATGTTACAAATTTCAATTACAACATCTGTAGCCAACTGTCGTTATTACAACAATCAAATTCAGCATTTATGACAAACTTTTGCCTTTGTAAGAAAAAAGCTACGACCTTTGTAGCCGAGTACTATCATTATAGCTTTTAATTACAGTCTTTGCGACAAACTATTGTTATTGCAGCCACCAACTATAGTCATTATGACCAACTACTATTTTGTAGCAACCAACTATGAAATTTGTGGCCAACTACTACAATTATAATTTTTAAATGGGTCGACCGAAAGAAAGTATATTCAAATGAAGGAATGATATACACCTTAACTGAAAGATAGCTGTATGAAATAAACTCCTTTAATCAATTTTGGGTCACTCGAAGAGAAAACCAACTGCTGCTCCGTAGAACTCCTTTTCAACCCATTATGAAGACCTCTTGTCCAAAGAAAAAATTCCCATCAAATTCCAGTGAAACAAATTTTCCCTGATGGAATAAACCCTTCCTAAGGATAAGAATATCTCTCCATATGGTTCCCTTGTGAAAAACGACTAAAAATCTTTCAATCGACCGAAGGATTTTTTAGCTGACGGTATCGTGATCAGGTGACCGAGTGTCAACTTTAGTGGTTCATTACAACCCCACTTTAATTCAATTACTAATACAAAACGATGCCAATGATGGTTATGAATATCAGAAGACCCAGAGTAAATTATAAATATGTAAAGTTATAATAATTCATTAATCATTTGTAATGTTCCTCTTTAACATAAACAATCATGTTATTTTCTAGACACCCCCTACAATCTATAAATAGGGAGGTCATTTCCTTAAGAAAGAATACTGAATCTATTCCAAGAACATTGGTCGTATTCTATTCCATCTACTCTCGTTTTTTTCTATTCCTCTCATCTGTTCAACCCTCTATTTCTTAGGCAAGACCCAGAGGACAATTATGGATTTAACGGTGAGAAAATATGAATTGGCTTATGAAATGAAAATTTTTATTGGCCTGGGAAATATTAAGTGGGTAGGAATATTATAGTAAAACTTTTTTTTTTTTTATTCCTAATTTTTTTATATTATAAACTTTTTAATACCACTAATTATTATAATTTGTGCTATTAGTATAAATTGTAGTTCAACTATAAATTATTTATATATTTATATATTCATATAATCATATTACATTTATTTTTTTAAAATATATTTAATATATATAAATATTTATTTTTATTTAAAGTCCAAAATAATTAAAGTTTGATGACTTTTTTTTATTANTAATATTAATATATAAAAATAATATTATATATTAGTTTAATAACTTATATTATATAAATATACAATATCTATAATAGTTTATTACTACTATA
>JXCR01031277.1:0-23753 GCA_002079205.1 Phalaenopsis hybrid cultivar | reverse complement strand
TATTACTACTATAGTATATTAATATATTAATATTATTATTTTATTATATATTATAATTTATAAAATTTAATGTTTTAAAATATAATAAATTTTTTATATATAATTATTTTATATTATTTTATTTTTCAAACAATAACGATTCGAACACGAACGAACGCATCACTGTTCGTGTTTGGTTCGTTTAACTAACCAAACGAAAAAAATTTGTTCGTGTTTGTCTCGTTTACTTATCGAACGAATCGAACACGAACTTATTGACGAACCGAACACAAACTGTTCGCGAACAACGAGCTTTTTTGACAGCCCTAATCATAATTCTACAATGACCTTTTTTTTAAACTGCGGCCATTCCAAGCACTCAAATCCTTAAATTATATAATCTTGTCATAAAATTAATGAAACAACCAAATTAAAATGTTACAGGAAAGGTTTTCATATACTGGCTGGGGACAGAGCCTTTTGTATACGCTGCAGACCCCGAGTTTCTTAGAAAAGTGAGCACAGGAGGCGTGGGGAAGAGCTGGGGCAAGCCTGATGTATTCAAGCACGACCGAAAACCTATGTTTGGGAAAGGACTGGTTATGGCCGAGGGAGAAGATTGGAGCCATCACCGTAATATTATTGCAAGAGCATTCTCTGTTAACAATTTGAATGTGAGTGCTACATTATTTTTTGTTTTAATTACCAGAATTTCATCATTTCTGCATAAATAATATAAAATAATAAAGAGGCATCTACATACATGCCACACAATTCTTATGTATTTACAAATCTTAGTATTTACTTACATAAAAACACTCAAAACTCGAGCATCACATCATAATTATTATTCCACTTAATTTTTTCAAATTCAAATGCACCTTTTTATTATGCACTTGGAAGTGTCAGCTATGTAAATTCATAAGATATGTACTGCTTTATTTTATTTTTGGGGCCATTGATTCCTATCATCGCACATCCTGCAACTATTATTAAATTCGTTTCAATGGTGAAGTTCCAGCCCTTCACTAGGTAATAAAAGTAAGCATGAGCAGAAGAGAAGAATCAGAAATAGAATAGTTTTCTAGGTTTCGCGTCTAGAAGTTTATAATTGACTGGGGATTGCGAATTAGAAGTCACAGTTGGACGGCAGTTGGTCTTCTTTTGAAAACTAAAGCTTCCTTGTAAGCTTAGCCATATAAGAAAGATTTACATACATACCGCTTAATTTCTATTTATTTATATTCTGACACAAGAACTTCAATTTATATATATATNATCATATATTTAAATTATTAAATTATTTAAAAACATATTGAAATAATTTTAATATTTATTATGTTGTTAAAAATTTTGAATTTTGACAAGAAATTATTATATTTTGTGCTCGCTCATTCGGACGCTGGTGATGATCCGACTGATTTATAAAAAACGTCATTTCACATTTTACTTGTCCAAACCGGTAACATCAAATTTATATAAATACTAAAATTTAGAAGTTAGACATGTAAATACATGGGAAACTGTGTCGTATGTATGTAAATTTCCCTTAAATCATTTATTTCTCATTGTTATACTTATAATTTATTGTAATCAATGAAAACAAAAATAAATAATAAATCCCGTTCTTCTTAATTGATCTGGATTAACTCTCAAAGTTTGGAGAAAAACAGGTTGAATGCATTTTTTCCTTAGCTTTCATTGCTATAAGTAATAGTCTGTACAATCTATTTTAGTTACATAATAATGTGTATAATCTGTTATAGGTAACTTAATAATACATATTCCTAATCTAAATATCCAGCTAAAATAGAAATAAATTAGAATAAAGACATTGGAAATAATTTAAATATGGAAGCTCCTAATTATAAAAAACTCTTAATTTAACTATATGATTTCTGTCATTCCTGATTGACATAACTATATATGGGCACTACATATATAAGAAATAAACCCTTTTTAATTAACTTCTTAGAATCATAATATTATTATTTTCATATTAGTTAAATGCAACGTCAAAATTTAGATGAATAAAGTATTAGGTCTTCTTCAGAACAGTTTACATATAATGACTTTTTATAGATATTCAATTTCGTTTTAGGATGAATATGCACATATTATTTTCAAATTAAGAATTAAAAAATATATTTTTTTTTCAAATTTAAATAATTACATCTCATAATAATTTCTGCCCCAATAAATTTTAATTAAAATGAGTACTTAATTACTGAATTTGTTTTAAGATAAATTTAGGGCCTTTTACATACAGATTGCAGAATTCTTATGCATTTATATATCTAACATCTCAACATTTGTATTTGCATACATATCAAAAAATGCGGTCATGATCATTTTAAAAATGAAATACACTTTTCATGTATTTATTTATGACACCAATATGCCAAAAATGTAAGCATCTAACTTTGGGTGTTAGATGTGTAAATACAGAAAAATATTGCGGTTTTTATGTAAACTTCTCATAAATTTGATTGGAAAGTACTTTTAAATTAGTTATTAAAAAGGAATAATTACAGGCAAAGCATTCAAAAAATTGATAATTATAAATTAAGCATTTATCTGTTTTTTTTTTAACTATCTAACCGATATATTTACGTGTGTCACGAACGAATCATTGAAAATTTGATAAATAATAAAAAAATATGCATCGAGTTTCTACCATGAATTTTGATATTCTACTAAAAATTTGAAAAATATACGAAAGAGAGCGGTTGATTTGTAAATAGCAATTTTAGGATGATCGGTATGTAATTGCCATCTCTCACCCACCTAAACATTCATATTTACATACACATCCATCACCTAAATCTTTAAAATCATATAAAAAAAATCACCATCATAATATTTTTGAAAAAAATTCCAAAAACACCAATATGCTAAAAGAAGTTTCGGGTGTTATATTTGTAAATACATAAGAACATTGTGGCTCTTATGTAAACTTCTCATAAATTTATTTCAGAAAGTGCTTCCCAGTGCCATCTGGAGCCCAACTGTATGGATCACGGCTGAACTTTCCGGCCTCCCGAGCTAACNGATTCCCTCCCGTGGACGTAGATCCAGTTGGATCGAACCACGTAAAAGATCTGTGTTTGCTTGTGTTCTTTTGCTTCTCATTTCTATGCCACGAAGTACATATCTCACAACAATTGGCGCCGTCTGTGGGAAGATCCATACTTCTTGGCTAGAGGAGTCCGCGTAAAGGTGTTCGTGGCTAGCGACGAAGAAGAGGAGTTCGACATTCACAAACAGAGGAGCAAGCGGATTGCGTCGCAGGCAGCCAAATCACGACAGATTCGGTGAGCAGTGGAAGCTTTGATCGACTGGATTCGCACCTCAGGTTGTGCGGTTTGGCGAGACAGAGGAGGAACAGTCATCAACCGAGGGCCGAAAATTTACGACAGGGCTACCAGCAGAGGATTTCGGTCTTGCGAGCAGCTCGGCCAGAGGGAAGAGGTGGAGATCGCGTAGAGAAGGGTTCGGGGAGTTCCCTGTTCGGGAGTTCGCGAAGCAGGAAGACCTGAGCAGTTTGGCAAGACGCGACGGTTCTGGAGAGGCAGTTATTCTCGTGTGAGAGGCAGAGGAGGAATTCCTGATTTGTTTCGCTGGACGCATAAGAGTGCCTTNCATCCTGACATGTGGTTAGCAAAGTTATGTGTCAAAATACCAAAATGACTCTCCTCAAAAGGCTCAAATCGGCCCCCTCTCTTCACTTTGAGAGGGGAAGAGGAGTGGAAGAAGATGAATTACATAACCCATTTTGGAGAGAAGTTCTAGTGATAATCACTGGCCTCTGTAGTCGCTGACCACTACAGACCATCGTTTGTCGGCCGTCAATCATCAATGCCCGTCATCTCTGACTAGCAGCCACTGATAACCCTTGTTTGCAAAAATCATAGTGCGAGTACAGACTTTATTCCTAACAATTGTATTGAAGCCCAACAAATAACCACTGGCTTCCATAACTATTGACCACCGTTGATCACCACCTATCGACCACTGTTGTCGACTACTAACTGTCACCACCTGTCACTAATAAGCATTGAATGTCAGAGAACCTTGTTGGCAAATGTTGCAGTATGAATATGATCATTGTGAATAACACCAATATTGAAGACCAAGTGAGGAAGCATCGATTTTCATAGTCCCTTACCATCATTGACCACCGCCCGTTGGCCACCACTAATCGACACCACCTACTACCGCCAACCACTGGCCATTGGTGACAACAATTTATAACCTTCGTACTTAAAATAGGCCCTCTATAACTAAGTACTAGTATTATAACAACAAACTATCGACTTTGTTGTCGACTACTACTGTTGCAACTTTTATCTACGACCTCTATGGCCCTGCTGCTATTACATTCATTGACTACGACGTTGGTGACTAACTACTACAATTAAAATTTTAAACTATAGCCTTTGTGACAAACTGCCGCTATTACAGTCATGGACTACAACCTTTATAAACAACTACGACATTTGTGGCCAACTAATATTGTTACAATTTCAAATTATGACATATGTGCTAAAATGCCGCTAATACAGTCCACTGACTACAGTCTTTATGACTAACTACTATCGTTATAACAACCAAGGTTTTTGTGGTAAACAATCACTGTTACAATTTTCAATTACAACCTCTGTAGCCAACTGTCGTTATTAGAACAATCAAATTCAGCATTTATGACGAACTTTTGCCTTTGTAAAAAAAAAAGCTACGACCTTTGTAGCCGAGTCTGTCGTTATAGCTTTTAATTACAGTATTTGCGTCTAACTATTGTTATTGCAGCCACCAACTATAATCATTATGACCAACTACTGTTTGCGGCAACCAACTATGAAATTTGTGGCCAACTACTACAATTATAATTTTTAAATGGGTCGACCGAAAGAAAATATATTCAAATGAAGGAATGATATACACCTTAACTGAAAGATAGCCGTATGAAATCAACTCCTTTAATAAATTTTGGGTCACTCGAAGAGAAAATCAATTGTTGCTCCGTAGAACTCCTTTTCAACCCATTATGAAGACCTCTTGTCCGAAGAAAAACTTCCCATCAAATTCCAGTGAAACACTTTTTCCCTGATGAAATAAATGCTTCATAAGGATAAGAATATCTCTCCATATGGTTCCCTTGTGAAAAACGACTAAAGATCTTTCAATTGACTGAAGGATTTTTCAACTAACGGTATCGTGATCAGGCGACCGAGTGTCAACTTTAGTGGATCATTACAACCCCACTTTAATTCAAGTACAAATACAAAACGATGCCAACGATGGTTATGAATATCGGAAGACTCCATAGTCAATTATAAATTTGTAAAGTTACAATAATTCATTAATTATTTGTAATGTTCCTCTTTTAACATAAACAATCATGTTATCTTCTAGACACCCCCTACAATCTATAAATAGTGAGGTCATTTCCTTAAGAAAAAATACTGAATCTATTCCAAGAACATTGGTTTTATTGTGCACTCTATTCCCTCTACTCTCATTTTCTTCTATTCCTCTCATCTATTCAACCCTCTATTTCTGAGGCAAGACCCAGAGGATATTTATGGATTTAACGTTGAGAAAATATGAATTGACTTATGAAATTTTTTTTTTTATTGGACTGGAAAATATTAAGTGGTTAGGAATATTATAGTAAAACTTTATTTTTTTTATTTCTAATTTTTTTATATTATACACTTTTTAATACTATTAATTATTATATATTGTGCTATTAGTATAAATTGTAGTTCAACTATAAATTATTTATATATTTATATATTCATAATACATTTTTAAAAATTTTTAAAAATATATTTAATAAATATAAATTTTTATTTTTATTTAAAGTACAAAATAATTAAAGTTTGATGACTTTTTTATTAAATTTAAAACTATTAATTATATTATTCATATTCAAATTTTATTTACTTTTATTGCATTTTCATCATATTATTATATTATTATATTATTTAAAAATATATTGAAATAATTTTAATATTTATTATGTTGTAAAAAATTTTGAATTTTGACGAGAAATTATTTTATTTGGTTTTCACAAATTCGGACACCGGTGATGATCCAACTGATTTATAAAAGCGACCATTCCACATTTTACTTGTCCAAACCGGTACCATCAAATATATATAAATACTAAAATTTAGAAGTTAGACATGTAAATACATGGGAACTGTGTAGTATGTATGTAAATTTCCCTTAAATCATTTATTTCTCATTTGCTATACTTATAATTTATTGTAATCAATGAAAAAATAAATAAATAATAAATCCCGTTCTTCTTAATTGATCCGAATTAACTCTGAAAGTTTTGAAAAAAATAGGTTGAATGCATTTTTTCCTTAGCTTTCATTGCTATAAATAATAGTCTGTACAATCTATTTTAAGTACATAATAAAGTGCATAATCTGTTTTAGGTAACTTAATAATACATATTCCTAATCTAAATATCCAGCTAAAAGGGAAATAAATTATAATAAAGACATTGGAAATAATTTAAATATGGAAGCTACTAATTATAAAAAACTCTTAATTTAACTGTATGATTTATGTCCTTCCTAATTGGCATAACTATATATGGGCACTAAATATATAAGAAATAAATCCTTTTTATTTAACTTCTTAGAATCATAATATTATTATTTTCATATTAGTTAAATGCAACTTCATAATTTAGATGAATAAAGTATCAGGTCTTCTTCAAAACAGTTTACATAGAATGACTTTTTTAGATATTCAATTTCGTTTTAGGATGAATAACCACATATTATTTTCAAATTAAGAATTAAAATATAAATTTTTGTTCAAATTTAAATAATTACATCTCATAATAATTTCTGCCCCAATAAATTTTAATTAAAATGAATACTTAATTACTGAATTTGTTTTAAGATAAATTTAGGGCCTTTTACATACAGATTGCAGTATTCTTATGCATTTATATATCTAACATCTCAACATTTGTACTTACATACATATCAAAAAATGCGGTCATGATCATTTTAAAAAATAAAATGCACTTTTCATATTTTTATTTATGACACCAATATGCCAAAAATGTAAGCATCTAACTTTGGGTGTTAGATGTGTAAATACAAAAAAATGTTGCGGTTCTTATGTAAAATTCTCATAAATTTAATATAGATTTGATTGGAAAGTACTTTTAAATTAGTTATTAAAAAAGAATAATTACAGGGAAAAAATTCAAAAAATTGATATTTATAAACTAAGCATTCATATGTTTTTTTTTTAACTATCTAATCGATGTATTTACGTGTGTCACGATGGAATCATTGAAAATTTGATAAATAATGAAATAAATATGCATTTATTTCTACCATGAAATTTGATATTCTACTTAAAATTTGAAAAATGTAGGGAAGAGAGCGGTTGATTTGTAAATAGCAATTTTAGGATGATCGGTATGTAATTGCCATCCCTCACCCACCTAAACATTCATATTTACACACACATCCATCACTTAAATCTTTAAAATCATATAAAAAAAAATCACCATCATAATATTTTTGAAAATTTTTTCCAAAAACACCAATATGCTAAAAGAAGTGCTTAAGTAACTAATTTCGGGTGTTAGATGTGTAAATACATAAGAACGTTGTGGCTCTTATGTAAACTTCTCATAAATTTATTTCAGAAAGTACTTCCAGTGCCATCTGGAGCCCAACTGTATGGATCAGGGCCGAACTTTCCGGCCTCCCGAGCTAATCCGCATGCGACTGATCTCCATCAAGTCCCTTTCGTTTACCAACATTCCAAATTCAAAATTCTGCTCTGTTGAACGCATGCTCCTAAAGTCTCCACCTTCTCCATTCCTCTCTCTCATCCTCCCATTTTTCTCATCTTCTTATAAATACTCACAAATAGCTAGCTATCTTCTCCACACTGCGCAATGGAGCTGCCACAATCAAAGCAGATTCTGCACGTGAGCTTGGCGGCCATTGTTTTCTTCTTGCTCGGTGGAGCACTATGTGTCTTCTGGCTCTTGCCGGCGGCCGCGAGGAGGCGGTTGCAGCGAGGCGGGTTCGATGGCCCTCGGCCGAGATTTCCGTTGGGAAATATTGGTGAAATGTGCAGGAAGAATGATCGGTTGATTTCTAGTGGCATCAGCCATAACATCCATTCCATTGTCTTTCCCTACTTCGCCACCTGGAGGAAATTATATGGTTAGCTTTCGATGTGAACTGGTTTGTAAAATGAGTTGGGGACAGTTTTGTAGAAATTTATTTACATACGAGTTACTNTGAACTGGTTTGTAAAATGAGTTAGGGGCAGTTTTGTAGAAATTTATTTACATACGAGTTACTTTTTTTTTTATTTACATATCTAACACCTATATATATGCCAAATTATGTAATGCATCAAAAATTTATTTCATTTTTTGAAAATTAAAATAGTGATGATGAACTAGATTTTAGTGATATAAATGTAAGAACAATAGAATTTAGGAGTTGGATATGTGAATATATAGGAATTCGGTGGTATGTATGTAAATTTACATTGGATATTTCTTTATTGTTATTTTGAAATTTTTTTATAAGAAATAATTTTTTAGTCAAATCTACAGGAGGTTACAACTGGCTAAACGTTATTATTTAATTTCTTTTGGAAAAATAAAATCTCATAATTATTTTAAGAAAATTAATTTTACGTGGATTAATTTAAAGACAACTTTGAAAGTGAATTTGTCAAATGGTTCATCAGAAGTTGTTTTAGATAATTTTTAGTCTGCATTACATTTCAGACTGTCATCATAATTCTGTTTAGAATATATTTTTTTTCTTTTAAGAAATTTTTGTGATGGAAGTTTGCTTCCGTCAATCTGAACTGTTAAAATATTGGCTGTATTGTTTGATTTATATATATATATATATATTTATAATTCACATCGTAACTTTTTAATAAGTATGTTTTCTCAATCATAATTCTACAATGACCTTTTTGAAAAACTGCGGCCATTCCAAACACNGAATCGAACACGAACTTATTGACGAACCGAACACAAACTGTTCGCGAACAACGAGCTTTTTTGACAGCCCTAATCATAATTCTACAATGACCTTTTTTTTAAACTGCGGCCATTCCAAGCACTCAAATCCTTAAATTATATAATCTTGTCATAAAATTAATGAAACAACCAAATTAAAATGTTACAGGAAAGGTTTTCATATACTGGCTGGGGACAGAGCCTTTTGTATACGCTGCAGACCCCGAGTTTCTTAGAAAAGTGAGCGCAGGAGGCATGGGGAAGAACTGGGGCAAGCCTGATGTATTCAAACACGACCGAAAACCTATGTTTGGGAAAGGACTGGTTATGGCCGAGGGAGAAGATTGGAGCCATCACCGTAATATTATTGCAAGAGCATTCTCGCTTAACAATTTGAATGTGAGTACTACATTACTTTTTGTTTTAATTACCAGAATCTCATCATTCCTACATAAATAATATAAAATAATAAAGAGGCATCTACATACATGCCACACAATTCTTATGTATTTACAAACCTTAGTATTTACTTACATAAAAACACTCAAAACTCGAACATAACATCATAATTATTATTCCACTTAATTTTTTCAAATTCAAATACACCTTTTTATTATGCACTTGGAAGTGTCAGATATGTAAATTCATAAGATATGTACTACTTTATTTTATTTTTGGGGTCATTGATTCCTATCATCGCACATCCTGCAACTATTATTCAATTCGTTTCAATGGTGAAGTTCCAGCCCTTCAGTAGGTAATAAAAGTAAGCATGAGCAGAAGAGAAAAATCAGAAATAGAATAGATTTCTAGTTTTTNCTTGGAGTTGTATATTTAAATACATAGAAATTGTGCGGTGTATATAATATATGAATAGTCCTTAGAAAAAAACAAAAATGAGAAGAGCAACTCTCTATTTATCCAGATTCTTAACATGTTAATGCTGGGCCGCTGGCATAACTAATATAAGAAAATGGAGCACTGATAACTATATATTTGTGGATTTTCTCAAGTCCCCGCTGCACTGATTAATATTAGAGAAGAGCTCAACTCAAAGGTAACGATAATTTGGCTATTTCATCGATTGATCACCTTAACCAACCCTGTTGCTTAAAAAAAAGTGATAATTAAATATAAAAAAAAAATTGAAGCATGCATAGCCAAGCCATTCAACTTGGTAATAAAATTTGTCATCTTATATGTATCCCTCAAGCCTCCAATTCACCCTTGATGGTTGCTTTGACATTAAGAAACTGCGATGATAGCTCCTTTCCTTTTAGTACGCGCATGATAGAGGCTAAAATTTGCCCACTCACTTCCTTACTGTCTTTAGCCAAACACCATGTTGTTTCCCCCATCCTCTCCCTAACAATTGCATTATTTTCACCTCATACAATCTTGCACAAACTCTTTAAGGACTTATTTGGGTTCAGTTTTATTTTTTTAGAGAGTTGTTTTAGATGGATTGATCACATTAAATGTTGAACATCGACGATTCAGTAAGAATAGTAGATGTTTTAGATTTGAATTATATTTAGAAAGGTAGAGCTAGACCTTAAAAGATTTTGGCATGCTGTATAAAAATGGATCTTGATTTATTAGAANTATATATATATATATATATATATATATATATATATATATATATATATATATATATATATATACTTATTTATTCATGAAAATATGTATTTTTTTTTATTTTAATTTAAAATAGTGGTATTTTTTATGTGATATGAGTGGTAGAAATATAAAAATAAAATCTTGGAGTTGTATATTTAAATACATAGAAATTGTGCGGTGTATATAATATATGAATAGTCCTTAGAAAAAAAACAAAAATGAGAAGAGCAACTCTCTATTTATCCAGATTCTTAACATGTTAATGCTGGGCCGCTGTATAAAAATGTTAACGTTTTAGATTCGAGTTATGTTTAGAAAGGTAGAGCTAGACCTAAAAAGATTTTGGCATGCTGTATAAAAATGGATCTTAATTTATTAGATTAAAATAAAAATATGACTCTTAATAAGACACAATAAAGAAAAAACGATTCATGTAGCCGCCCCTACTTAGTGGGATAAAGACTTGTTGTTGTTCTTGTTCTTATTTTATATTAAAAACATATTTGTGATGGTGGTGGGTGGTCTTTAAGTGAGATTAAATGATAGTAAAGATCTTGAATTTTCCGTTTAACATCTAACAATGAGNGGGTGGTCTTTAAGTGAGATTAAATGATAGTAAAGATCTTGAATTTTCCGTTTAACATCTAACAATGAGTTTTGGAGTTTTTGGTGAAATTTTATTAGTCTTGTATAACATAGTGATTGGAATGTCTAAACTTGTCTTGATTAGTCTAGTTTGGGTTGCTTTATTAGGAAATTGGTTTAAAGTTAGGTAAATGACTAAATATTATTATGAGTAGTTGTCTTACATGTGGAGTTATGATCCTGACTAGATGGTTAAATTCAAATGAGTTTATATGGTGTTACTGTGTAGATAACAAGACTAGGTTCCAGTCTTCTCTAGCTTGGCCAAATGCTTCTAACTGGATCTATAGAGTAGTTTTAAAGGTTGGGCTGATTAGAGGATAATATATAAGGACTTTATGGGTTTTAAGAGAAAGGTTGAGGGCAGAAGTTAAGATAATAACAAATAAAATTAGAAAATAAATTAAAGATAACTACATAATCTCACCAAAAAAAAAGTTCAACATACTTGAAGCCACTAAACACCAATCACAGAGAGAGAAGTTTCAGTCTAATTTTAAGGTAGTAACTGACATTAAATTATTTCATATCAACCTTATTTATTAGGATTGTAATGATAAAACAATAAAAAACGGAGGACAAAGTTTTGAAGGGAATGGTAAGTAGTCATTAATGGAGAAAAATACCAACAACCTTCCTAAATTACTTTCTTTTTATGAACAACCCATACAAACCTTCAAATTTAAAAGTCCAAACATTCTAAAAATTAAAATTAAAAATCAAATAAAAAATTCAAAATTTCTTTTTTATCAGGCTCTTGTGATAGGCCTTGTATGAGCTCTTTCATTGTTATTGTTTTGGGCTCTTGTAATTGGACATTTGACTTCATTTTCTTAAGAATGTGATTGTGATTTAGCCTTCACTTAGGTTCTTATGTTTTCTCCTTCATGATTTATCATATCTCAATTCTTTTTTATTCAAAATATAATCTCCATTTGTACAAATAATCTTATATTATTTTGCATCAATTCTCTCTTATTCAAGAATTACACTCTCTAGAACTACATAGATGAAAATAGAAATAAAAAATATGCATGCAATGTGAGAGTAAAAAAAATAAAATGTAAAAATAAAAATGAAGAAATATGCAACATAATATAGACAACTACTTCTCTTTTCAAAATAAAGAAAAACAATTATAATGAATGTAATCATTTAAAAATGGTAAACTTTATCACCAAACCAAAGATTATCAAGAATTAAATGGTTAACAAGAAAAATAAATCATAACTTATTTTTGAGTAATGAGGAGCTATATAATGGGTATTTGATAAAATAACAAGAAAAATACATAAGATAGAAGTTTGAAAAACTCACCAAAGTTCTTGAATAAGAAAATGAATCATCAAACTTATATTCACATTCATGCAATTGAATCCTCACTAAAACTTAATACTTATATTATGAAAGTTGGTTTTATATAGTAGTTATTTTATAAAAGAAGAAAGAAATGCACAGTACACAAGTTTACAAAACTCATCAAAGTTATTCACTAACAAAAAGAATCACCAAAATCATCTTCATATGCATATGAATGAACCATCACCAAAGTATAATACCTAATTTATAAAGGGTGGTAATTTTTATTTTAATTATGAGTTGCTTGTTTGAGTCGTTAGACACACGACAAGGGGAAAACTCCCCTAAAATATATTATTGTTTCATTGTTTCTGCCCATATTTATTTTGATACAAAATATGATCGTGTGGGTGGCCGTTTGATGGGATGAAAAGATAGTGAATGAATTAAATCTTTGGTTTAACATCAAAAAATGAGTTTTAGAGTACATAGTGGAATTATAATCAATATAGTAAAATATAGTGATTGGAATGTCTAGACTAGTCTAGATTAGTTTAGTTTGGTGTTAATTTTGAAGAACTCTTCAGGGAAAATGTATAAATTTGGGTAAATTATCGGAGATTCTTATGAGTAGTTGCCTTAGAATGTAGAGTTATGATCTGGAGTATAGGGTTAAATGTGGAAGACTTTATGTAGGTGTTAATGAGTAGATAACAAGTCTAAGTTATAGTTTTGTATAGCTTGGCCAAGAGTTTCTAAGTGGATCTTTAGAGTGATTTTGATGGTTGGGTTGAGTAGGGGATGATGTATTAAGATTTTAAGGGTGTTGAAGTGAGTTAATAAGGTTGAGGGCATAAGTAAATATAATAATAAATGAAATTAAAAATTAAACTAAAAATAAATATCTAATCTCACAAAAGAAAATGCACTCATTGATACCACAAAACATCAAAGCAAAGAGAGAAAAATTTCACTCCAATTTTTATTCAACAACTAACAATAAATCAATGGTAAAAAACTCAAAAAATGAGAAAATTTTGAATGGAATGGTAGATAGAAATTAGTAGAGGAAAGTTCCAATCACCTTTTTAAATCACTTTTTTTATGACCAGCTCATGCAATCCTCCTCATTTAAAAGTTAAGAGCTTCTTGAAACTAANTAAATCAATGGTAAAAAACTCAAAAAATGAGAAAATTTTGAATGGAATGGTAGATAGAAATTAGTAGAGGAAGGTTCCAATCACCTTTTTAAATCACTTTTTTATGCCCAACTCATACAATCCTCCTCATTTAAAAGTTAAGAGCTTCTTGAAACTACAAATAAAATACAAACAAATATTTCTTTTTTATTGGACTCTTGTAATTGGACATTTGACTTCATCTGCTTGAGAATGTGATTGTGATTTAGCATTTACTAGAGTTCATATGTTTTCTCTTTCATGCTTGATCATATCTGAATCAATTCTCCTCTATTCAAAATATAATATCCATTTATACAAATAATCTTACATTGTTATATATCTAAAAATTCTTTTGAGTATTTTTTAAAACAACTAATTATGTTTTGCCCCCCCTAAAAATGTGTGCTTGCCCCTCCCTGTTTCAGTTCAACATGCTCAGACAANAATCAATTCTCCTCTATTCAAAATATAATATCCATTTATACAAATAATCTTACATTGTTATATATCTAAAAATTCTTTTGAGTATTTTTTAAAACAACTAATTATGTTTTGCCCCCTAAAAAAGTGTGCTTGCCCCTCCCTGTTTCAGTTCAACAGNTTGGACATTTGACTTCATCTGCTTGAGAATGTGATTGTGATTTAGCATTTACTAGAGTTCATATGTTTTCTCGTTCCTGATTGATCATATCTCNTAAAAAACATTAAACAATTATCATGTTATAATATCGAATGAAATGATTATACTATTGATAATACATGATTATGTAATAATTTTAAATTATATTATTTTTCAATATTATTTTTACCATATTCTTATTAATTTTAGATTCAAATTAAAAGAAAACTAAAATCGTAAATAGTAATTTCAAATATAGATAAAAAAAATTGAAGTTATTTTTAAAATTATTAATTTACTCCCCCAATGAAAAAACATTTATGGCTTCGTCCCCCTTCTCTTAGGGAGAAATTATTGCATACGAACAGCGCATGCGGTGTTCGATCTTGACCGTAGATCACGGTGATCTACGGTCAGGATTATTTCCATTTAAAAAAAAAAAATTAGGTGGGGCCCACTGAAATACATCGGGACTGTAAATCAGGTGATTTACGGTCTGGATCGAACACCGCACGTGCGTTGTCCAATCCGTATGGATTAATTTTTCGCTCTTAGGACATAGGGCTCACTCTGCTATAACGATTTCAAGTGAAGTGTGACATGCCTTTCTCAATAAAGGAAAGGTACTATTTTATAGTTGTATATAGTGTTCTCGATGTTGTAAACATAAATATGTAAGTTCAGATGAAAAACATATAATGTTAAATATTTGAGGAGCCATGTATGTAAATGCCCCTCTCATTGTACACATAATTCGTTGACAATCGATCGCTAATCTTATTCTATGCAGGCCATGATAGGGATTATGGTGGACTCAACCACCAACATGCTGGACTCGTGGAGCAACCGTGTAGCCATCGACTTCCATGAGATCGACGTCGAAGATGACATCGCAAGAAACGCAGCCGAAATTATAGCCAAAATCAGCTTCGGCATCAGCCAAGAAAACGGCAAGAAAGTTTTCGAGAAGCTACAGGCCATGCAACTCATGCTCTTCAGCTCTAACCGTCTCGTTGGAGTTCCTTTCAGCAAAATTCTATGCCCAAATCAGNCGGCATCAGCCAAGAAAACGGCAAGAAAGTTTTCGAGAAGCTACAGGCCATGCAACTCATGCTCTTCAGCTCCAACCGTCTCGTCGGAGTTCCTTTCAGCAAAATTCTATGCCCAAATCAAACTTACAGGGCTTGGAAACTCGGAAAACAGATCGACCAACTTCTCCTCGCCATCATAAACTCGAGAATACAAGATCCACCATGCGAACAACAGCAGGATTTGCTTGGCTTTATGCTTGCTGGGAAGGAGGAGAAGGCGAGGAGTGAGAGGAAGCTTTCTAGCAGGGATTTAGTGGATGAGTGCAAGACTTTTTTCTTTGCGGGACATGAGACTACTGCTCTTGCGCTTGCTTGGACACTTTTGTTGTTGGCTTTGTATCCTGAGTGGCAAAAGGTGTTACGAGAGGAGATTGAGGAGGTTTCAAGAGGTGAAGCGCTGAGCTCAGACATGCTTGCACGGCTGACAAAAGTATGTATAAGCCATATTTGGCTAGAGATTATCTAGGCCAGACATGTAGAAGCTAAATGCTTAAAATTAAATGAAATTTGAATGATAGTGCAACAAGCACGAGTTCTTATTATGTTAACAAGCTGAGTTAACCTATTTCATTTTTCTAAATTATACAGATGGGTTGGGTAAGGAATGAGGTTCTTCGGCTATACTCGGCAGCACCAAATGTGCAGAGGCAGGCGAAAGAAGATGTGGTGGTGGGGGACATTGTCATCCCCAAGGGAACCAATATGTGGATTGATGTGGTCGGGATGCACCATGATCCTGCACTTTGGGGGGATGATGTGAATGAGTTCAAGCCAGAGAGGTTCAAGGACAGCATCAATGGAGGGTGCAAGCATAGGATGGGCTTCTTGCCATTTGGATTTGGTGGGAGAACTTGCATTGGAAGAAACTTAGCAATCATGGAGTACAATATTGTTTTGAGTCTCATCCTTCGCAAGTTTTTCTTTTTGGTCTCACCAACATACATCCACTCACCCAAGATTATGTTATCCTTAAGGCCTTCACATGGAGTCCCATTGATCCTTCAACATTTATAGAGTGATGAACACTCCTGAAGAATTGAATTGGAAAGTATAGGCATGGTTTCTGATCTTCTATTTTTTTTCCTGTTTGGAGAAAGCATTCAGGATTAAAAGGTTTGTAATTGAGTCCAGTATGTCCTGAATCGTAATTGGCTTAGCTATATTATAGGCTATTTATGTACTGAAGGCAAAATTTCCACATATATGTTTATACTTGGCATGATTAAAATTTTAGAAAATCATATTTGGCTTGTACTTAATTTGTTTTTATATTAATTGAATGGAAGTAAATTAATAAAGATGCTACAATTTGAATTTACACTAGAGTATTTAATAAGTTAATTGTTGAAAAATAAACAAATTTGTTTGAATGCTTAAATAAACATTTAGACTACATTTAATTTTAGTTCATTTAACATAAGAGCTTTTAAAAAATATTCAAATTTCTTTATTTATAAGTTTGAATAAATTTAATTGAGGATTAGAGCAATGTTCAAGCGGTTAATACTAATAGAGTGCATTGATTTATTTATAGTTCTATTGAAAAATAGCAAGTAGTTAGATGTAACAAAATATAAGCAGATGCCTCTCCTACTTCTAAAGCGGGAAGAGAAGTTCAATTGAAATACTAGTATTTTCTTTTCTTGAAGGAACAACATAGTAACTTCTGCTCACACAACGTTCCAAAATCATGACCTGTATTCTAATTATATGATACTTTTTTTCATTTCTTGAATATTAATTTGTTGTGAAAAGCTTCTTCTACGGTCTTTGAACATATTTTCTATTGGGGCTTATTTGATTGGCTTCCGCGTGCGCTAAAGAGAAATGCTTGTAATCTTTTTGCTTTCTTCAAGAGCTTTTTCTAAGAATTTAATTATTTACCCATCTTAAGTTAAAACCCATCTCAACAAATCCCTACTATTATGTTTTCATGCTGTATTTTATTGTGAAAAAAAAAAAACTAAAATACTTTTAGAAAGTGTAATGTAATAGCAGGGAATTGGTTGGTGGAGATACGCTAGATAAATGGAAGTTGAATGATTATATCTCCTTTTTTGCATTTCCCCTTTCTTTTCTAATAAAAAAGCTAAGGAAAAACAAGGTTGTTTTGAAAAGTATATTTATTGTTATTTGAGGTGAAAAAGAATAAGAAGACCATAGAGAAGGAGAAGGAGATTTGTTCTTGTTTGATGAAACAATGTATTTTTCATTCTTCAGTGATTAACTTACTTCTTTTCGATGATCATTTAATAATTTTATCTTTGTTTGGCTTCTCGATCGATATGTGACCTGCAGTTTGGTCGTTCTATAGGTGTTATGTATTGAGACTGATTTGGAGACCATATGACATGCTTAGGACTGAAGCAAAAAAGCCGACACTTAAGCGTCGGCCTATGNTCCTACTTCTAAAGCGGGAAGAGAAGTTCAATTGAAATACTAGTATTTTCTTTTCTTGAAGGAACAACATAGCGACTTCTGCTTACACAACGTTCCAAAATCATGCCTGTATTCTAATTATATGATACCTTTTTTTTTATTTCTTGAATATTAATTTGTTGTGAAAAGCTACTTCTACGGTCTTTGAACATATTTTCTATTGGGGCTTATTTGATTGGCTTCCGCGTGCGCTAAAGAGAAATGCTTGTAAACTTTTTGCTTTCTTCAAGAGCTTTTTTTGAAAATTTAATTATTTACCCATCTTAAGTTAAAACCCATCTCAACAAATCCCTACTATTATGGTTTCATGTTGTATTTTAATGTGAAAAAAAAACTAAAGAACTTAAAGAAAGTGTAATGTAAGAGCGGGGAATTGGTTGGTTCAGATACACTAGATAAATGGAAGTTGAATGAGTATGTTTCCTCTTTGCATTTCCCCTTTATTTCCTAATAAAAAAGCTAAGGAACAACAAGGCTGTTTTGAACAAGTATATTTATTGTTATTTGAGGTGAAAAAGAATAAGAAGACCAAAGAGAAGGAGAAGGAGATTTGTTCTTGTTTGATGGAACAATGTATTTTTCATTCTTCAGTGGTTAACTTACTTCTTTTCGATGATCATTTAATAATTTTATCTTTGTTTGGCTTCTCGATCGATATGCGACCTACAGTTTGGTCGTTCTATGGGTGTTATGTATTGAGACTGATTTGGAGACCATCTGACATGCTCACGACTGAAGCAAAAAAGCCGACACTTAAGTGTCGGCCTATGGACGCATATGCACACATTCGTGGGCGCTACAGAGGAGGGGGCGCCTATGCGCACTCCTTTACGCACCCAATGTTAGGTGCAACTTTTCATTTCTTTAGAGAGAACGACACTTAGATGCCAAGCCCGGGCTCCTATGCACCCATAGTAGTTAACACATAGTTTTTGGTTTTAAGGGCTGATTTAAACATCGTATAGTGGTTTTCCTTCGATGCATTCTTCAGTGACTTCTCAATAAAGGAGGGAAGTTTCAAAGAGGAGAATTTCAATGATTTCGACTTGCATTTCTTGGTTGGGATCGGAGAAGGAAGAGTTTGAAGTGATGCCTCAAAAGTATTCTTGTAAAAGGAGAGAAAAATGTTGATGTCGCGAGATCTAGATATACCAGTTTATGTGGTATATATATAAATCAAATAGGAGAAAGATCGAAAAAGTGAAAAATAGAACGAGAAAAATCATGCTAGAAAAGAATAACACGGTGGAACACACAGATTTACGTGGTTCATAAAATTGTTTACATCCACGGAGTTGTAGAGGATTTTACTACTTGAGGAATTTACACAAGTTGATCACCTCGAATTACAAGAGGAATCTCTCACTCTTTGTTGCTCTCTCTTCTTCTCTTTCTGTTCTTCTCTCTCTATACCGAGATATACCGAAGAAAACTCTACACCGAGATACACCAAAAAGATAAACTTACAAGAGAAATAAACCCAATTTCTCTTCTGCGACTAGCCACCAAGAAGAAGCCTAGGGAGAACAATCTTCTTCTTCTTCCTTCTTCATCCTTATGCCGCATGGAACTGCTCCTCTTTGCACTTTTCTTCCTCTGCCCCGAGGAAACCTTCCTCTATCCCTAGGAAACCGAAGAAGAACTCAAAGCGTGACTTCAAAACCCTAGGGGAGCCATCCGAAGCTTTTTTCAAGAATAGGAGGGAGCGAAGATATGCTTCACTTCACAAAAAGAGGAAGAAGGGAGTGGTTATTTGTGAAGAGGTGTGACTCTCCAAAGAAAAGTAACTGCCAAAGCATAGTGGACTGGGCTCCATCGTTTCTAACAATTCTCCCACTTGGATACTGTTACACAGGCTGCAACATCTTCTTCTTCAAACTGATATCCTTCACTAGCAGTGTCGCCTTTTTCTTCAACATATATCCTCCATCTTGAATCCTTCACCTTGAATCTTCCATCTCTGCAACTCAAAGCCTCTGTCTTCACTCCAAAGGACCAACTGAAGCTGTGCACAACTTCAGTTTCTCAAGAGTAACACCCTTAGTTAACATATCAGCAAACTCCACATAGTTTTGCACTTCCAAGCTATTTTCTGGGTTACTCTTGTCTCTCCTTACAACTCCCACTGTATAGGCAACATCCTGCCTCTACTAAAAGCCTCTTTCAACAAGTATAGTCTTGTATCTCTTACTGACATCACACTCAGTCTTCACCTGGTACACCCCCTTGTTGTGTAATGTCTTCTTCCCTGATGAAAGTTCTGCCAGCACCCACTTGATCGAACTTTCATCTTGCAAGATTTCTTCATAGCTCTGCGGTTCTTTAACATCTGTTTATGAAACAATAGTAATGGGTGCCCCGGACCCACTTTCCTCTTCACTTCCATCACTGTCGTGCACTGTGGCCTCTGGTAGATTTCGTACCACATTCAAAGCCCCTGAATCCAATATCAAAGTCTTCAACATAACTATGAACTGCCAACAATAGTGCATCATGTGATTCTTCAGATACCACATTTGTGCTATCATTCTCCATCTTCTAAGGATTCATGCAGTTCTTATTTATGTGGCTAGCCTTGCCACAATTCCAACTGGTTGTCTGCTTACTAAACTTTGATTTTGATCTCCCTATACTTGAGTTCCTACCATGTCATCTCCCTCTGAAATCAACATTCAGCGCCGAACTCAAACCCAAGACCTTGTTAGAATCTTTCTTGTGAACTTTCTTAGCCAAAATCAAATCACGAATATCATCGTATTTCAGTTTAAATTTACTTGCAGAACTGCTAACTGCTATTCTCATGGCTTCCCAACTATCTAACAATGAAGTCAACAAGATCAGTGCATATATCTCATCATCAAAATCAATTTCCACAAACGACAATTGATTTTGTGATAGTATTGAAAACATTCAGATATTGAGCAGCATAAACACATCCCGCCATCTTCAAATTGAATAACTTCTTCATCAAGTGTACCTTTTTATTCATCGATGGCTTTTCATAAATACCTGATAAGGTTGTCATGAGATATGTAGTCGTTTTTTTCTTGACGAAGATGTGTGCAACGGACCTCGATATGGTCAATTGAATAACCTCCAAAACTTATTGATTCAACAAATTTCATTCAACCTCATCCATCCTTTCAGGTCTTTTTCCCAATAACGGAAGATTAAGTTTCTTCTTATAAAGATAAGCATTTATATGCATTCTCCAATAACCAAAATTTATGCCATCAAACTTCTCAATCCCTGAAACCTTCACTTCATCTGCAGTTATCATTCTTCCTCAGATCCGAAACCACGCTCTGATACCAGTTGTTGTTGTTGCGAGATCTAGATATACCAGTTTATGTATTATATATATAAATCAAGTAGGAGAATGATCAACAAAATGAAAAATAGAATGAGAAAAATCACACCATAAAAGAACAACACAATATAATACACAGATTTATGTGGTTCGGTAAATTACCTACGTCCACGGAGTTGCAGAGGATTTTACTACTTGAGAAATTTACACCAGTCGATCACATCGACTTACAAGAGGAATCTCTCACTCTTCATTGCTCTCTCTCTTCTTCTCTCTCTCTTCTTCTCTCTCTATATCGAGATACACCGAGATACACCAAAAAAAGACAAACTTATAAGAGAAATAAACTCAATTTCTCTTCAGCCACAAACCACCAAAAAGAAGCCTAGGGAGAACAATATTCTTCTTCTTCCATCTTCTTCCTTCTGCCGCAAAGAACTGCTCCTCCTTGCACTTCTCTTCCTTTGCTCCGAGGAAACCTTCTTCTATCCCGAGTAAACCGAAGAAGAACTCAAAGCGTGACTTCAAAACCCAAGGAGAGCCATCCGAAACTTTTATCACGAATAAGAGGGAGAAAAGAGATGCTTTAATTCACAAAAGAGGAAGGAGAGAGTGGCTATTTGTGAAGAGGTGTGACTCTCCAAAGCAAAGTAACCGCCCAAGCATAGCGGACCGGGCTCCACTGTTTCTAACAGAAATTGAGTGTGTTCTCTTTAAAATCTCTATTTTTCATGGTGGAATTTTCTATTGGTGTGGCTTTGTAGTTTTTCCTCAATCTCTCATTATTTCACATTAAATTCTCATGTGCTTTTATGGTTTGTTTTGTTGTGCTTCTATTCATAAATTTGTTCTGATTTTTGTGAATCTACACAATCCTATGTCGTAGCGTAGTTTAATATTTCGAGTGTAGGCCCCAGTGAATTTTGGAAAGGAGATTCTTCCCCAAGTTACTTACTCCCAACAAAGTGGCATCAAAGAGGGGTTCAATTTGAGTGATAGCAATAGCCGATGAAGCAATGCTCAAAGTGGAGAAGATGCAAGAAGATAATTAGTTGTATAAAAAAATCTTTACATGCCACTACAAAGAATTACAAGGAATTCTAAGTTTATGTCTATGGAGGAATGAGATGTGTTGGATCAAATAACATTATGTTTGATTAGGTTGTCACTCTCCTCATCTGTTGCGTTCAACATTATAAATGAGAAAATTATGATGGATATTATAGTGACACTAACCGAGATGTATGAAGAACCTTTTGCTTCAAATAAAGTTTTTCTAATGAAGAAGCTATTCAATATGAATATGGTAGAAGGTAGTTTAGTGACATAACATCTGAATAATTTCAATATTGTGATGAGTCAGTTGAGTTATGATGGGATCAAAATTGATGATGAGGTCAGAGCAATCGTGATATTATCTTCATTATCAGATAACTGAGATGGTTTGGTCATGACAATGAGTAATTTTTTAGAGAATTTATTTGAACTTTGATGACATTATGAGTTTCATGCTGAATGAAGAAGTTCACAAAAAAATACTAAATGTTGAATCTTCAGGTTTTGCATTAAATGTTGATAACAGAGGAAGGAATAATGACAGAAATACGACCAGAGGATGATCCAAGTACAAAAGAGAAAAGTTCAATTCAAGTAGAGGAGAAAGCTGAATGCAGCAAGAAAAGACATTTCAAGAAGGACCGCAAAGCTAGGAAAGTTTGCGGTGAAGGATAAGAAATGAGTCTCTCTACAGATCTTTCAACTAGTGAACTTTAAAATGACTAGCTGGTATTATTCCTAATCAGTACCAAATTTTGGATAGTACATATAGGTGTTTCTTTTTCATGCTTGCCCCAATAAAGAGGTATTAAAAAAATATACTTGGTCTGATCTAGGAAAGGTTTATCTGAGAGATAACAAGATCTGCAATATTGTAGGAAAGGGTGATGTCGATATCAGGTTGTCAAATAAAACAATTTGGAAGCTTACTAAAGTTAGAAATGTTTCAAGTTTGAAGAAAAATCTTAGCTCTTTGAGCCGACTGACAAAGTCAGGACTCGTGACTACTTTCATAGCTGATTTGTAGAAGGTGACTAGTGGGGCACTAATGATGGCTTGGGACAACATTGAATGTGTCATTTATCTGATCAATGACATTGCTGATTTCATTGATGTGGCTTGAACCGTGGTACATGCAGGTTTTTGGCAATATAGGCTTGGTCATAAGAGTGAGAAATGTATGAAGTCTCCACTTATAAAAATAAGCTTTATGGTTTAAAATCAGTTGATATGGATCTCTGTGAATACTGCATATATGATAAGTAGAAGAAATTTTCTTCCTTTAAGAGTGGGTCAACGGTGAAATAAATGAAACTAAAGTTAGCGTATACTGACGTAGATGGTCCTACTCCAGTACAGTCCATTTGCGATTCTCACTATTTTGTCATGTTTATTGATGATCAGACAATAAAAGTATGAGTTTATTTCTAAAAGCAAAAATTAGTTGTATTTGAAGTCTTTAAGAAGTGGA
>JXCR01031214.1:0-11940 GCA_002079205.1 Phalaenopsis hybrid cultivar | reverse complement strand
ACACACACACACACACACACACACACACATACACATACATATTTTAATCCAACACATTAGCAAAAACTAATGAATTAATTGTCTCACAATCCAAATCATAATTAGGGTGATAATTTGGTGCTTGATGCTTGCATGCCATTTTAAGAATGCTTTAATTCCATTGCAAGTTCTTCAAAGAGTGATTTTTGATCTCATAAGAAATGATTTGTGATTTTCATGGCAACAAAATTTAATTTGGAATGTGGATATAGCTATTGTTCATGAATGTTAGAGCACCTCGACATGTTTGATTGATCCGAGAGGATCTCAACATCATTGAATTTTAAGGATTTTCTGAAATCTTCTGAAATATTCTAAAATCTTTTAGATAATTCTCAAGATTTTCAAATGGTTCCCCTCCACATCAAGTTGATTAAATCAAACCCCAATACATAAAATAAAGTTTGGCCACCAAAACAAAAGGAATTTAATTTGGTTTATTTCCTAAAATGCACAAAAATGTCTACTCATAAGGAATTTCAGACAAATACCTCACCCAACAGTTCTCTCAACAATTTTACTTCCTTGGCCCCAAAGCATCCTCATCCAAAACATCATTGAAAATTCAAAATAACCATCTTTTTCTATGAAAAGAGGAGATTTATAACAGTTAACAATAAGATGCCAAGTATCGCGTAATCTAAACAAACAAATATTAAAAGTGTTATGAAGCCTGGAATCTTATTGCAAGGATCAATTTGAAATTTCAAGAAGTGTAGTGACTAGAGTGAAGGGCTTTTAAAAACATAAGCCAACCCAAACTATACCCTATGAATCAAGAAGTGTAGGGACCCCCTCACGCTTGATGCTTGTTGGATACCACCACATCAATTGATCACCAGCAAACCACAATCAGACCATTATCAGATCACCATTAGTTGGATTGTCACTAGATCAATTTTAGTTGTTAATCTATTGGATCACCAAAAAACCAACATTGGTTTTCAAGCATATTCTTGGATGACCATCATATCATCTATATCGATCATTAATGTCCATATTCGAACCACCATCAATCACTATTGAGCCATAGCTTTGATTGTCAAATTACCATCCAATGCCAAACCATCATTCAATGACATATGGTTCTAAACAAACCAACATTTTACTCATATTGGACTAATTATAATACTAGAATCAATGATAGAGATCACAAAAAAGGTGAGAAAAAACTTTTTCTTCAATATTTTTTTTCCTAACTTTTAATTAAAATAGCTATTGATGGCTGATTAATTGAGGTTGACAGAGTCATATTTTGGGAGGAAGAAAAAGATTAGGATGGTGTACACACAAATGCGAATGATTAGGTTAAAGACCACTTAAAATGTATCAAACTCCTAAAAGCAGAAATGATGGTAGTCGTGGTGGTGGAAGAAGCTAATCATGATGCATTTGAATAATCACAAGTCCAGTAACTATGCAACTTCTGACAATTTGTATTTCAATATACTAAACAAAATAGTGCCTACCTATGAAGCACGGACAATCCCAAAAAGGCTCCTGTGTCCGCACCAGACACAAACATAGCTCCAACACTTTAAAAATTGTGCTGGAATTTCGTTCTATAAATTTAGGCTCCGGCAAGCCAAGGGCATATAAGGGACAACTTAGGAAGCAGGACATGGACTGAGGAAAGCAGTGGACCCAAAAAATTAAATGCTAGCTTCAAATTATAAAATAAATAATAAAGATGCCCTAACCCACAACTCACATCGAGCCACCAAAGAGGACAAGGGGCCGAAGCTCATCTCGAAGATATGAAGATAAGGAAGCGAGGCAGGAAGGGGATAGTTTCATGCCTAACCTCATTCTTTTTTCAATAAAAGAAAATGAAGCCAGAACATGCACACTTCAAGCTCTCATGAAACCACATCCTATGCCCCGTGTGCGTATGTCTATAGTCTTGTGCTAGAAAGTTGATCAATTGATTCTGAGTTTCGTATTATAATATTTTCTTGTATATTTCCCATTGGGGTTTCTTTACCAAATGTGTGAAAATATTTAACCTTTTTTTAAGATGTCATTGTATGGAAAAAAATTCAAGTATTATTAATGAGTTGTCCCAAATAATTATGTGAATAACATAAAAAATATTATTAATGTCATAGCAAAGGCTTAAATTTATAGACGATATACTTATATTATATTAACTAGTCTTACTTTTAGATTTTTCAATATAAATGATGACTTTTACTATTAGATTGTTCAATATAAATGATGACCAATGTATTTGGTTCTTTTTGTCACTCGTAAGTTTTTTGTGCATATAGCAATTGAAAATGTCATTCGTATAATGACTTTGGTCCATTAGAGGATAGAATAGATGATAGAAGTTGCGACATAGCTTAATCGCCATTGGCCAACATAATATTAAATAGATTTGTCAAACTTTTGATATGTTTTTATAACTAAAACACTAGAAAATATATAGATGCACAACACCACAAAAAAAATATGCTCTGACTTGTCATTTTATTGATGGTTTTTCTTTCGCACGTCTTTAAAACAATAATTAATTGAAGCATGAGGCAATATAGACTTTCAATGACAATTTTTGTCAAGGAAAGTTCAAAGAACCATACTCTAGGATTAGAGCTCACTTACTCTACTAACATGAGATAAATGTTCGATTATGCGCCAAAATAACATCTACATAGCTTTAGTAAGTTCAAAGGCTAGATAGTTAAGTTGAGTAGAAGAAAAACATGATGCATTTAAAAAGGTTCAACTTCCTTCTCGACAAAGTAGCCAAAACACATTGTAGCACAAAAAATTTAACTATTTTAAGGTGAAAAGCTATAATCCTAAAAAGAGGAAATTACGAGCTCTATGGAAAAAATATTCGCTAGAGATTATTCGTATGAAAAAATATTTTATTGATTTCTCATATGCAACCAACAATACACTCGGTCGTTATATTCACTTAGTTATGATCTTTTGGGAATAAATTCATTTCAAATGAAAGAACAAATGTTGAAAGAATGCTAGAGCCTAAAAGGAGCTATAAGTTATTAAAATTTGTAATAATCGAATAATTGAGCTAAGAATACCTCTCATTAGTTTCATGGCACCATGGAATGTGAACATATGTTAATAAAGGTCATCAACTGTAAATGAGCCTATAAGGATAACTTTTGCAATACAATTAATTAAATCAGATAAGTACTTATTGGGGTGTGCGGATAAAATAATTCAATTAATCACTAACAATGTGATAGCATATAAACTGCAGAAACACTGATTGAGACTATTTATTCGATTTTTTGGACTACTTATGTTCATACATCGAAGAATATTATGCCCTATAAAATGTGGAGGGTGATAAGATCACTTATGAAGAATACATTTTGATCAAAAACATTGCAGAAGATGTAAACATTATCAAGGTCTTCATCACGGATCCCTCGATGTAATTGTCAATTTTTAATTAATTTGTGAAATTAAAAAGCATTAGTTATAACACAAACTCATCTTACATCAATTACAGTTATGACTATGCAGTTCCAAATAATAAAATAAGAAGAACACATAATGCAAGTGGAGCACTTACCATGAAAATGATGTGAACAAGTTAAAGTTTATAAGGAAAAAATCATGGATGATTTGAGATAGGATAAAATAGATTATATTATTACTTTTATAGAGAATATATAACAAGTCAAGAGTAGTTGATGCAATTAAGCATACTTGCCATCAAGTATATGATATAAGGAATTTTATGATAGAGAAGGAGAAAGATATTATTCATAGATATTATGAAAAGAGAACTACTTTCTATAAGAGTATATATGGCAATCCTATTCAAAAATGAAATGAAACCAATACTCACCTTCATTGCTTGGCTCACTCTCCAAATCCAATGTAGCATTTAATTTTCTCATTACTAATAGTATTGACATTCCTTGATTAGTAATTATCACTGATTAATTAAATTCTTTAATTAGATATTACACTTAAGTCTTAGCTAACAGAAATTCCAAATCATGAGGCTCCATATATAGACAATGAAATATCAAATATTGAAAACGGATCAATTATTAATTTAAAATTCGTAGTTTTACTTTCGTTGATCATGACTTTATTAGGATTGTAAATGAGTCAAGCTTGAACGAGCACGGGGCTTGTTCGTGCTAAACTCGCATGAAATTATAGTTATTTGAATTCGGCTTGTCTTAAAAATTGTTCGTTAAGAGTGTGTTTGTGTTCGGTTCGTAATATATCTAATAAGCTTGTGTTTGGATCATGTTCGGCTCGAAATTAGTTCAACAACAACAACAACAAAGCCTTAATCCCACTGCGTGGGGTCGGCTACATGAATCCTTTTTCTCCATTGCGTCCAATTTAGTGTCATATTTTCATTTAATTCTAATAAATTAAGATCATTTTTTTTATACAATAAGCCCAAGTCTTCCAAGGTTTACCTCTGCCTTTCTTAACATAAGTCGAATCTAAAACATCTACTCTCCTAATCGAATCACCAGATGGTCAACGCTTAATGTGAACAAACCATCTATGACGACTTTCTCTAATTTTGTCCATCACAGGAGCTACACCAAACCTATCATGGATATATTCATTTCGCATTTTGTCTCTAAGTGTAAAGCCACTCATCCACCTAATCATTCTCATCTCGACAACACTTAACTTAGTATTATGCTTATCTTTTAAAGGCCAACATTCAGCGTCATAGAGCATTACAAGTCTCACCACCGCCTTATAAAATTTTCCTTTCAATATAAGCGGTACTTTTCTATCACACAAAAGGCCAAAGCATTCCTCCACTTCAACCAACCAACTAGAATTCTACTATTAACATCCCCATTTATATCACCATCACTTTGAACAACAGACCTTCACAACTTTTAATAACTTGATCATCCAAAATTACATTTCTGTCACCAGGGCTACTACTACTAAAATTATATTCTATGTATTCAATTTTAGTTCTACTAAAAAAAAGGCCTTTAGACTCCAATGTAGACCTCCATAATTCAATTTTTTTTCTGGGTTTTTTCTCTCTTCTTATCCACGAGAAGGATATCATCAGCAAAAAGCATACACCAAAGTACATCCTCCTGTAAATGTCCAGTAAGACCATCCATAACTAAAGCAAAAAAGAAATGGGCTTAAAGTCGATCCCTGATGTAATCCAACAGAAATAGGAAAATATTTGGTCAATCCTCCTTCATTTCAAACATAAGTAACAACTCTAGTATACATATCTTTAATGACTTGAATATAGGAAAATATTTGGCTTGAAATTAGTTCAAGCCAAAAAAAATAAATTAAAACATTTTTAATGTATAAAATACATAAGTAAAACAGACATACTTGGTGTGGAACAAATCATGTGGGAAGCAAAGCAAGGAGCGCCTAGGCGAGGTGGAGCAGGGAGCAGCGGGATTTTTTCTTTTGGGAAATGCATGGACATTTACAAACATAGCACCAACCTCTTATGTATTACATATTTAACTGCTACCTAGGTGACAGCGGGACAAAGGATTTATTTAAGTGATATTTACATACATACCAACCAATCTTATGTATTTACAAATCTAACACTTAAATTTAGATATTTTATAATTATACCACCCAAATAATTTTAAAAATAATAAAATTTATCATCTTTTAAAAACATATAAAAATTTATTATAAAAGGAGTATTAATAAATATTATTATTTAACTATTCAATTATTTCGAGCCAAAATAAGTCAAACATGAATGAACAAATATTTATTTGTATTTGGATCGTTTATAAATCAAACTCAAAAAAATTGTTCATGTTCAACCCGCTTTCTTAACAAACAAATCAAACACAAACTATTCAAGAGTAACAAGTTTTTTTTTTCTTTTTTTTTTTCAGTCCTAAACTTCATTACTTCTAGAAGCATTATGAATGAAAAGGTACGGTGGATAATTTATCAAAGGTAGTTTCCTGACTATAAAGTTTAGCTTTTAAATTATTGGCATAATCATGTTCATCTTCTAGTTGCAAAATAAATTGAAGCACATAACATTTTATGAACTCACTTGAAAGAAACAAAGTTACTAACAAAAAAAAAATTTAGTATTTAGGCAAACTTCAAGTTCCTGATTTCTTTCTTGATGAGCTATTTTTAGAAACTATGATTTTTTTTTAAATGAAAGGAAATACATCAATGTAAAAGCAGTGTAGCTCATGCTAATGATGACCCTAGCATTGACTTCACCAACTATAATTAGTGTACTCATGTATTATGTTGAATCCAAATCTATCAGGTACATCGTGCCCAAGGGATAGAGCATTGGGATCAAGGAAAGAAGATTGAGAGGGAGAGAGAAAGAGGGAGAGATGGGAGGAGAAGAGGAAGACTTGCCCGTCGAGGTGAATGGGGTGTGCTAGGGCTCTCAAACCCATTTTAATTCACTTAAATAGTTGGGTTACAAGAGGAATCAAAAAGCCCCTTTACATGAAAGAACCCTCCTATTTATACAACCAAAAGTAAATTACAATATTACCCTTGCTTTAAAAAGGGTTAGTACAGAATATTTTAGTCTTTTGTGATGTGTTCTGCTGGGTACCTCATCGACCGTTCGATATGTCATTATGGGGTGTTTTTTTTTTGTGGGAGTCATCGGGTTCCGGTGGCCGGTCGGGAGAAAAAGTCCTCCATCGGGGGAAAGGTCCTCCGTCGGGGGAAAAAGTCCTCCGTTGGTGGAAAACGTTAGCCGGACAAGTGTGGCCGATAGACATAGCAGACAACAATGCGATTTTGACGACAGTTCCTTTAGCCTAACAATTATGGTGACACTTTTAGTCTATACACCACAAGTTTTTCTCTTCTTGGAGGTGAAGTTGCAATAAAAATGGAAAAAACATAAATAAAAAAAAAAAGATGTTCTTTCCTTAACCCCCAACTTTAGTTTCTTAACCGCCATTTCGTTGGCTTTTGATGAGTAAATTTTTTGAGAAGATTCTTTGTTAAGTTTTTAGATTTTTTTGAATATGATGTTTGTTCAACTCAAGTTCCACCCCTTAGCGGAGCTTATTGTTGTCGCATGACGAGTCATTTCTGGATCATAAATGATCGTCGTAGACCCCTCGCGGAGTATGTTGTTGTCGGGTGATAAATTGTCTCTAAGGTCAACGATGATCCATATACACCCCTCTCGGAACTTGTCATTGTCAGGTGGAAAATCATCTTTGGGTCGCAGACGATCGTCGTACACCTCTCGCGGAGCTTGTAGTTGTCTGGTGGCGAAGCTTCACTAGGTCGTAGCGATCTCCGTACACCTCTCGCGAAGCTTGTCGCCGTCGGGTGGTGAATTGTCTCTGGGTCGTAGGCAATCGTCGCACACCCCTCACAAAGCTTGTCATTGTAGAATAGCAAGTCATCTCAAGACCCTTATTACAGATCAAACGTCTATGACATCGTTGTCGGTTGTTTTTTATGTCTTTGACCGATCGGACACTCTTGGCGTCATTGTCAGTTTTACTACCCAAGTGCCAAGTTATCACCGGCATGCATTGATTCCTTGATCTCGCCAAGTCTGGACATTGATCTTTCACATAAAAAACAAAATAATATTAAGTGCATTTATCATAAAGTAAGCTTTGAAGGAGATAACATGCTTATATAGAGTCGGAGACCACTAACAGGTATAGTTAATAAACCTGAGATTTTAACTCAATATTCTAGCATTCATAAATTAATTTGCACCTTAAGGGCAGAAAAACGGACCCTTAGTGTGTTAATGTTTCTTCAAAATAATTTAAATTTATGAAGGTAAAGAATAGTTGCGGTATTCATTTAAAACACAAGATATAGAAAAGTTTCATTTGGAATTCTCTTATAGCCATAAAATCTTTATTAATAAGCAACGAGTATGTATTCGTTCATACATTTCACCGTATACAAGTACATGTATTTATATATTCGAAACAAGAGGTGAGTGCTGTGGACATAATCTTCTTTTTATTTTATTTTATTTTTCTCTTCAGGTGGCCGACCTTGGGTTGGTGGCCGGTAGGCGAAGCAGTCAACCAGCAAGTAAAAGTAAATTTTAGGTGTTGGATATATAGAAATAAAAGGATTGGGTGATATGCGTAATTTTTTCCTAATTAGAAACGATCGGTCGGAGGCAGATGGATGACTGAAAGTTCGTGGTCGATCGAAAGCAACCCGAGCAGCAGTCGGTTGGGGAGTGTTGCCAACGAGGGAATAGCCTGTTGGAGGATCACAAAATAATTTAGTGATATGTAAGTATATAAATATATAAGAATTGAATAGTTAATAAACCGGTGATAAGAGTGAGTATGTATGTACATCTTCCCTTTTTAACAGCTTTTGTAGGCGGTCAGTTTGAAAAAAATAATGCTGCAGATTTGGCAGCTTTGGATCTTGAATCTCCAAGGTTTTGAAAAAGAGCAGTGTGGTCGGACGGCTTGGCCAATCGATCGACACGACAATTGTCCGGAGGAAGGTCAGTCGGATGGTTATCGGGCAGAGTGAAGAGGTACCCGGTCGAAAATGTGAAGGTGGCTAGATTTAAATTTTATATTCTTTGAAGTGGTCTGCCAGAGCATTAGCCAGTCGAAGACAGTCGGCCAGCCAGAGATTGGCAGCCGACTGGAGATAGATGGTCGGTCGACGGGTAGCTTAGGTGGATGAGAGCAAATGAAGAGATCAGCCTCAGAGCCGAGCTTGGCAATACGTGTGTGCCTCTCTAAAGGCAAAATGAGAAAATAGAAGATTTTTATATGAGGGGAGATAAAGTGGTAGAAGCAAAGAAAACAGAGAGGGTAAGGGGGCAGCAGGGAGACCAAATGTGAAGAGCGATCAGAGGGGACTGCCTTGAAAGAAAAGCATCGGTTCGAGGGAGGACAAAGAAGAAACGACGAAGACAAGGGGGGACGACGTGGTGTGTGACGAGATGGTCAGATGGTTCAAGCGGTGGATGAAGAAGCTGGAGGCGTGAACAAGAATTTTTTTTAAGTCAAATGTGTGGCTTCTGGCTTGCGACAGCAAGAAAAAGTGTTGGGTCAGCCAATAAAGTGATGGTCGATTGGTAGCGTGAGATCCACTTTCGACAGAGGGCAAAGGTGGGTTGTAAAGACCATCCCCGAGGCAGCAATCAGCATGGAGCGGTTCCTTGCACGACAGCGAAGAGGAAGGTCGGTAGGTAAGGTGGCTAGAGCGATATGGCAAGGTGGACGCCTGAATGGTGGCAACCGACCGACACGGCAAGGCGACATAGTTCAACAGGGCTTAATCTGAGAACAAAATCAAAAAAAGGAATGATAATTAATAGTGTTTTGCATTTTTGTAACCTATTAAAAGAACGTTCGGCCGATAAGGATTTTTTGGGATGGGAGGACGGTCGGTAGAAGAGCGCTTGTGAAGAGTCCGTGAGGTGGAGTCGAAAATCAAGCCATGGATTTTGGCCTCGCTATTTATATCAAGCCCATGCAGAGTTTGTGTGATACAGTTGGCGATTCGTTCTATACAGCATCAGAGGTGTTGGCATGCTGCTATAACCAAGCGGCGGGTGTTTGGAATGTCTACAATCTTCTCAATGGAATGTCGCCATTTTCCCAAGGCATGGAAGTGGAGGCAGGCTCACCGGATGGTTGGGGGAATTAGGTGGCTGATCGGTTTATCCTAACGCAGGTGGGTAAGGTGAGGTGATTGATCGGGATGTGGTCGGACAACAAGTAATGAGGCAGCTAGCGCAGCAAAGAGAATTTGGTGGACTGTATGGAGTCTAGCGAGCCGGTGAGATAAACGGCTAGATCATAAAAAAGGAGAGCATGCACCTAATTTTTTACAAATCTACATAGTTTCTTGAATGTTGTCGATAGCGAGAGATAAATGGCTAATTTGCTGCTCCGCAGTTCCACTGGTGGTTACTCTTTGTGAGGACTGTTTCTCTGAAGAGTTATTCCATGATATTCCTCGTCTTTTTGTTGAAGGCACGGCCCATGCTCACCGCACCTAAAATTCAAATATGTATGGTAGATCATGCACAAGGTATAGAGACGTTGCGATCTAGAAAAGGAGATTGAGAGGGAGAGAGAGGGAGGGAGAAAGAGAGAAGAAAAATATTTGTCCCGTCGAGGCGAATGAGGTATTCTCGGACTCTCAAACCCATTTTATTGCACTTAAATAGTTGGGTTACAAGAGGAGAAGCCGAAAAGTCACTTTACATGAAAGTTCTCTCCTATTTATAGATGATAGGACCAATGGTAAATTACAATATTACCCTTGCTTTAAAGGGGTTAGTATAGGATATCTTAGTCTTTTGTGTTGGTGTATTCGATTGGGTACCTTATCGACCGTTGGATCTGTAATTCTGGGGTTTTCCTGTCGAGGGGGAGTCCTCGGGTTCTGATGTCCGGTCATGAGAAAAAGTCCTCGGTTGGGGGAAAAGTCGGTAGAGGGTAGACTCGAGATCTATGCAAAACAGTTTTTAGTATACATATTCAAGTTTTATTTGCTTAACAAAGGCTTTTTTTTTTGGAGAATATTTTACATTTTAAAAATAATATTGATATTGGGAAAACATAAGACAACTTGAAATGATTAATGAAAGCTTATGTGATTAAGCATTATTTTATTATCAATCGTGTGATATTTTTCTTTAGAAAGCTTCTTATCATGTCATATCTTATGGATAAAATTAAAATTTTATATTTTATCTTAATAATTTATAAAACATAAAAAATATGTCTATTGCATTTTGTGTCCTAATGCTTACAATTATGACATATCGTTGTTCCCTTATCGTGTCTATATCAATGCTTAATAGGTGCCTACTCAAAATAATATTACAAAAAAAAAGTGATTTGGACATATAAAGTATAGAGAAAAAAATGCACAACAAAGTACCAAGATAAAATTAATGTCACCAAGTATATAAATGAAAACTTGCAAACCAAAGGTAATTTATATAGAAATTGTCAAAAAAACATGCATAAAATAGAGTTGAAGCTACAGAGAATGCTAAAAAAAATGAAGGGAGAAAAATTATAAACAAATCTACCCCAAAATAGTTGGGATAAGACAAATCTAAATAAAGATGAAATACACCATCATACCTATCAAAAGGAAGTGGCTGCCCACTGCGCATGAGAGGGATATCTCCCAATGATAAGTGAAGCGCATTAAGGTCAAAATCAATGCCAGCATAGCCAACAGCACATGCTATGCGACCCCAATTAGGATCTCTACCATAGACAGCTGCCTGAAGGAAGAAAAAATTGAGTCCAACAGCAACTTACAATTCAAAATCTAGAATCACAATAAGAAAGCCAAATTAATTAAAGCCAAAAATAGAAATTTTAGTTAAATAGAACATACTTTTACAAGCGAAGAGGATGCCACCGTCCGAGCAATCTTCGCTGCTTCCGCCTCATTATTGGCACCAGAAACAACAACCTGAAGGACATAGAATCATTGTTCAATTATAATCACCACTTCGTTTTCTACACACATTTAAGACAAGTTAAGCTATAGAACTCCTAAAAGGATGAGAAAACCTCAAGCAAGCAAGTTGCTCCCTCACCATCCCAAGCTATTGATTTTGCAAGGCCTTGCATAACCTGCAAACCAAACAAACGCATTTCAAAATGTTACTATGAATGTTTAGAATGTTTACAAACCCAAACTTCATGCATATTTTTCTTTTAGAGACAGAAATCAATGTATAATCTCAATTTATGTTTTTCAAAACATCACAAACAAAAAATAAAGGATTAACTGAGCCGTAAAGCGACATAAAAAATTGTTTAAGCAGAAGGCTAAAACTTTTTCACATAGAAATCAAATTCGAATACCCCAAAGAATTTAACCTGCATATGAATATGCAGTGAATGACAGATAATACTCATTTATAGTCAATTATCCAAGCAATCTCATCCA